>JBBPQO010000406.1:0-11044 GCA_038092535.1 Xerocomus subilludens | reverse complement strand
CTAATCGATACGTTCCCCATCGCGTTCGTCAGTTCCTGCTCCCCATCCGCATCCAAATCCGGGATATCGTCGATCTCGCCCGGGTTTGTGGCCGAATCGACGGTGTGTTTCCGGCCCGCGTGCGTCTCGACCCATTCGTCCGCTGCACCACCGGACGCGTCGCCGAAATTGAGGAGACGCTCGGCGTCTTCGTCGGCGTCGGTGTAGGCGAGGGAGGTGGCTCTGCGGAGACAGGGTACGCCGCGGGTGACGAGGTATTGCTTGTCGGCGGGGAGGTAATCGCGGGCTTTGGACGCGTCGCCGCGTTCCCTGGATCGGTGGTGCGTTTTTTAGTTTCATCGGAGGGGCCGTGGAGAACGAGAGACTTACCATGTCCAGACGGGGAACTTGTACGATAGGAAATCGCCCGCGGCAACGAATTCCTCTGATTGCGATGTGTTAGGTTCGGGAGATGACGAGTGAGATGGCCATACCGGGCGTTATCCTACCGTGTTCCTTGAACTTGCTTTCCTTGAGCACCTGTGAGATAGACGCGGGTCAGCCGTAAGTAATAGATGTGGAGATACGGGGCGCACGGGGCTGAGGTAGTCGCGTACAGCCCAATATTGTTGCTGAGGAGATAGTGAGCAGATCTCAGGCGATATTGAGGGGAAGCCTTGCCTGGATTGCGTGCATTTCGCGCGGGGAGAGAATGGGTTCAGTTCAAGACAGGTCTTCGAACGAGGCCGCAATCACCCTACAATCGATCTCTCTCCTAATCAGGAAACCACGTGGCAGCCTCTAACAACTCTGCCCTAGTAGCAAGCGCCATCCTTACTCGAGGCTGCAGGGAGCTGCTCGAGTATTTGAGAACTACTATGCGCACTATGGCTCAATTAACACATGAGAGGCTGGCGTTCTCAACTATTCATGTATGTGACTGCAATAATCACTGACCGAGTACTACCGTCGTCGCACAACGAACATTCAAGCCCACATACTGAAGACGTAGACGATCTAGGGTATATGACAGGTCATGACTCCTTGGCAAGTACCTCGTTTTTGCGTCTCTGTTTCTTCTTCTTTCCACCATCCTCTGGTATCGACACGTCATTGTCATCCTTGGTACCACCTTTCTCTTCCCTCTTACGCTTCTTTCCGCCCGACGGCTTTCTCGAAGTGGTAGAGTTAGTATCTGCGGGCGTAGCGTCTGCGCCCTGCGAGCCCTTCTTGGAGCTCTTTTTAGTCGGTTTGCGGTCGCCGATTGCGACCGCAACATCCTCGTCAACTATACTTTCCCCGTCTCTCTTCCGCTTCTTTGACTTTTTCGCCAAGTCCTCGTTTTGTGATGGTGGGGTCAGAGTTTCTGTCGGTGGTGCAGCAGTGTTGTCCAATTCCTTCTCAGATTTATGTTTCTTCTCCTTCTTCTTCCCCTTCTTCGATTCCTTGTTGTCGCCTTGTACTTCGGAGTCCACCTTTGGAACATCTGCATCAGGATCCTTGTCCTTATCTCTCTTCTTCCTTTCCTTCGAGGCGACACACTCCTTCTCGGCCTCCGCCCTTGATACGTCTCCGGCAGGTGCCTCGTCCTTGCCCTTTTTCTTTCTCTCCTTCTTCTCCTTTGAACCCTTGCCCTCGGTTTGCATAATCACGTCCATCTTTGAATCACCCGCAGAGGGAGACTCGTACTTGGGTTTTGTCTTCTCCTTCTCCTTTGAAAATTTACCCACCGTCTGCGTGTTTGCGTCCGTCTTTGAGTCATCAGCAGAGGAAGACTCGCCCTTGGACTTTTTCTTCTTCTCTTTCTTTTCCTTTGAGTCATCGCTCTTTGCCTCAACCAATTTCGATTGTTCTACCACCTTCCCTTTCCTCTTCTTTTTCTCAGTGGCACTTGAGGCCTTTTCAGGAGATGGCAGCGCTGCAGACACGGGCTCCACCACACTGGATTCGCTCGCCTGTAGATGAATCACATGGACTTCGTAAAAATCACGACGTCACATGTATACGCGATTTACCTTGACCTCTCCGCTCGACTCTTTCGACTTCGGTTTCGATGTCAATTTCGACCTTTCCTTCTTGTCCTTGTGCTTCTTTTCCTTTTTAGATTTCTCAGACGACGGACCGGGTCCGTTCTCTTCGTTTTTTATAGGCGACGATGCTGGTGCAGCATCCAGACTTGTTGCAGGTTCGGGTGCAGGTGCGGATGCGGATTTGTCCGTGGTCGCATTCTGAGCGTCGGGTTTGAATTTGGAGGGCGTATCGTCGATAGGCGTAGTCACAGGAGACATTCGTTGAGGAGTACCTAGAGGAGTACCGTTGGCGCCTGTCGCTTCGTTTCGAGGTCGTCCTCCATTTTGGTACCCACCACGACCTTGGAAGCCGCCTCTCCCGTTACCCCTTCCTTGAAAACCGCCACCACGACCACCCCGACCTCCGTACGCGTGGTCGTTCCCGTTCCCGTCGGCATTGGCATTGGCGTTAGCATTTCCTCCGTTCTAGTCCACGTCAGGCATTGGATGAAAAAGTAAAGCAGAATGTCGTTGGGTTCTGATTATGAGTCGAGTGCCGGGGAAGGGACGTACGCTTTTCAGTCCTTTATACAGACTTTTTTGGTACTTTTCCGCTTCAGAGATACAGGACGTATGTGATTTGTAATCGGAGGGAGTGCGAAACGTGATAGAACAATCGATACAATCAAAGCCGGCGTGACAACGACCGTGGTGTTGGTCCAACTTGGGTTTTTTGACGACGTCACCACAGGCTATGAGATGAAATTGATCAGGTGTGAATAGGAATGGATTGGATTGTTGGGTACGGACAATGACATCTAGATTGGAAACGTGTATGGTGATCGGAAGACAGTGTTTAGACATGCGTGTTTGGAGTGGAGGGATCACGCACTGAAATGAAACCATTGAAGGCGCGAAGACTTAGACTGAGCACACGAGACTTGACACAGCCAGAAAATCTACTTTCGAGGCGCGTTAGGCTCTGTCGGAGCTTGATACTCGATATTTCAAGCACCGCGGCGGCCCGTTCCAGTTGCCGGTTCGGCTTTGCCATCACGCAGCACTCACCGACTCGACAACAAGCTCTGTCGAACGGAAAAAGAGCTTCGAGGGAGTGCCAAGGGTAGTATCATGGGCAAACATAACACAAACAACGTTGGTTGTCCCAGGAAGGTCGGACGGCTGCCGCAAATCGAGGAACCAGTGTGCGAACTCCTGTCAAAACAATCTCCAATATGGACCGTGGGAACAATCACTCGAACGCTAGTCCATGAGTCCATGATTACAGTCATCCACTGGCACTTGGGCCACCCTGACTATTGTAGTGCCCACAGAGGCAACAACAACTTGTTTTTCTGATCGGGTGGTAGGATAGGGTTCTTATATGATCAACCATACAGCAGATAAAAAGGTGTATTTTTTTCTGAATGATAAATGGTTGTGATCAGCAGTACAAGTATTTGGTACTTATCATGTGTCCACTGGCACTTGGGCCATGCTGAAATTGGAAGGTGATTGCCTAAGTGATATCTTGCCAAGCCATTCCCGCCCACTTATTCACATCGTCCACATTCCCATCGCTTTGCTCAGCCTCTGTCATTTCTTCATCATCTCTCAGTCCCTCGTTCCCACCACTGGCACCCTCACTTTGCTCGCCACCTGGTTTTCGTCCCTGAGGTTCCAGCTTGCCCAATTTGGGCTTTGTCCACCCCACCCGCCTTTTCTCCCGCTTTGCAAGCTCACTCTCGTGCTTCCACAAGTGCATCGCATCACGGTGACATTTGTGCTGACCAACCATTCCTTTTTCAGCTAATCTCGGCAATCTGAACTGTCAATAAACACTCTTCACCGGCATTGTGCTGGAAAGATGAGAAAACCGCGATCTCCAAATTGAATGGTGGGAGCATGAAGCCAACCAATACATTAACACATTCTATGATGATTATTTCTTCATTTATTTTTACTCAGCCAGAAAAACAACAATATACCAATATTTCCACTGTAAATTACCTCTATAGGCTCAACAACCACCTCGTTAGTAGCATGTTTCATGGCCAAGCATACTGTTGCATCATCTTTCACTGTCCAGATATTTATTTGGCAAGATCAGACTAGAATTTGAGCATAATGTATGTTTGGCCCAAGTGCCAGTGGATGACTGTAATGGAATAAAGATTTCCGTGATGTCGCTGATGGGACTTACAAGACCATCAATGCGGCTGCAAAGGCCCATGAGGTTAGCATTGAGAAGAGCCTGCAATGCACGCATGCCCACAGTCAACAAATTTCCCTCAGATCATCGACCCAGCTTTGTTGAACCATCACGTTCGCACTTTTCCTTCGTCAACAAGCAATCCCGCACACATGTCCCATATTCCCGCGCCCGATTTATCTTCGTCGTTGAGTCATCCCGCACCCATTTCTCATATTCACATTCCTTACATGTCCCATAACATGCTCTTAATGGAGTCCCACCTACAGCACAACACACATAATGATTATCATGCACATAGTTTGTACAATTATACCATTTAATTAGCTAGCATACTTACAGCTAGATCTCGCTATATATCCATCTTTCCTGATAGTGATCGGATGCCGAGGGGAGTAGTCGAAAGGAACGGGACTTCGGAAAAAGTCTGCGAGTCGCCGCGATCCGAGTCGTCGAATGGTGCGTATTTGTAAATAACAAATCGATGCGTTCGCCCTGCACGAGATCAACGGCATCTGTCCATCCGCGATCGTGGACGAGACGCATGAGTGACGCCGTCGCGTCCGCTTCCAGAGCGTACGACCGCGTCGCTTCGTCGTCCCCGTACTCGCGCACATGGGGAAATGGCAAACGCGGCAGGCGTGAGGTGTCCGCCGTTTCAACCCGCCAAGGTGAAAACTATTTGATTCATCGCGATGGACAAGTCTGCTCACCGGTCGCTCCCCTAGCGACGAGTCCTGGTGAGCGGCGAAACGGAGACAAAGTTGAGACGGGCAAGCTGATCGCAGGCCGTGATGGACGCTTTAACGGTCGAACGACAGAAGAAAAAAGGCACCCAACACACCTGACTCACCGCGACCACCCTCTTAACACCAATCTCCTCAGACTGCGACCTCGAAAAGGAAGCTTTGCTTTGAGCACGAGAACCACTCAGGCAGCACTTTTCGGGAGTAATAACGGTCTCACAGGCGGGTTTCCTAAAGGCTGCCAGCTTAACCGCCACTTTTGTCGGGTAGAGTGAAAGAGAAAGAAAAGGACTTTGTCAGTCAGAAATATCTGACGGCGAGCTCCCGTAAGAGCTAGCAAGCCACGCAAAAAGAAGAGTCACTCAAGTGGTGACCGGCCTAAGTCCTCAATTCAAGAAAGACATCAGTACATCACAAGGAGCTAGGGTTTATGTCTGGCGTGGGTGTTCTCGCGGTTTTTGGCATGTAGACGAGGGCTTTGATCAGCTCGAACGATTCTGGGACGGAGGAGGTGGCGAGCAGGGCATCGCGCCAGGAGACGGGGGAGTTTGTGTCTGGGTGGACGACGGGCTTGATGGCGAGGGCTGCGAGGGAGGATGTGAGAGCCTCTACGGAGACCATGGTGGATGCTCGGTGTTTGAAGGCAGGACATGACTCGACAAATCGCGCGGTTATCAGACGGGGCCTTCAGCAGCGATCGTTTTATCGACATCAGCGATTGCGTATTTCGCCGTCCGATTTACTAGATTTCGATGTTAGGACTCGTCATCATTGCGAAGTCGGCTGCCAGGAACAGAAGTTATCTTCGACGTATTGGGCAATGAAGTACCCGCACTCCGTCACTTGCTGAGGGAGTTGCATCATAGTCTTGGCGTGCTTGCCGATTTCCCTCACGATCCTTCATGAATTCGTATCGACGAATGAAAGGCGTCGCTCATCGTGCTGGATAAGCGAATGATCCGGTCATCGCGATTCTTCTGCATCGCCATCAGCAAATTAGCACATTACTTACTTACACTTATTACACTTGTTTTTGCTTTTCCATTTCCACAAATCTCGAACAAGCAAATCAAGTCAACTAAGGAGAAACGCAAGTACAGATAAGTGTAGAAAGCACAGCAAGCAAACTCCATCAGGAAAAGGGCTGGTGGCTGTAGCAACCGGCACATCGGACCGAAGACGTTGTCAGTCGGCTCGACCACTATTTGGAACTTCAAATTTCACACTCAGAACTTCAGAAGCCACTCTCGTAGCCTGTGCGTAGTAACAGATGATCGCGCAGGCACAAGTTTTGCGCGCTGAATCTTACGAGAGTGGCTTCTGAAGTTCTGAGTGTGAAATTTGAAATAGATGGAACACAGACTCCGATGTGTCGGATCTTCCCGGTGATATTGATTAGACATATTCTGACATTCGGCTGTGATATTTGTGTTTATTGTTGGGTGGGAGTGTGGTTTGAATTCTACGGTTCGACTTTTACAGTCAGTGCTTACTCGCAGTTGCTCGACGGCGCGATCTAGAATGAGCGATGTCACCCCTAGAACGCCACAATCAAAATCTCAGCTCCTTCAACCTCCCGACACGGTGCCAATCCTGCGGTCCACTTCGCAGAGTGGTTACCGCAGCGGAGACCTCACTCTGGGACGTGAAGCGGTTCTCACTGACCTCAAGCGTTATCTCCACGTCCCGTATAACATCTTTGTCAAATCGATATTTCCTGATCATACCCAGGACGTATCGCAGATACGCCTGAAGTTGATAGACGCCAACCTTTTGACGCTCGGCAACGCTAGTCTGCAGTGGACCCAATTTCCCATCACCCCGAGCGAGTCGAACATTTCAGAAGATGTCGTTTTCAAGCCACTTGTTGATATCGTGTCGAAGATTTTCGAACAAGTAACTTCATGCAAAGTCACTTATCGGGCGAGGCCATCCAAAACCCTCATCTCAGCACGCGGAAACACGTCCCGCCCAGATGCGTACGCATTATACGAGCGTGATGGGGCCTCGGGTAAGATCCATTGGTGGGACGTTGCCATCGTTTTCGAGTTCAAGAAGCTGAACAACACACGTGCACGGACAGACGTGCGTCACAAATTTTCACTTTCATCCCAAAGGCTTTACTAACCCCACTGTGTCAGAACGAAGCCAAGATAATATGGAGCTTACACAACATTATGCGCGAAGATCCTCGTCGCCGCTTTGCCTTGGGAATTACGATCGAGGACAAGGATTTGAGGATCTGGTGCCTCAATCGCGGGTTCCTGGCAGCCTCGACGCCCCTCGATTTCACGAAGGTATGACAGATCTCATTGTATTGTCATTTCCAGTCCTGATTGTGATTATCTAGGCAATCGACGACGTGGTCAGTCTCTTTTACTCGATTGCAAGCATGAATGAAGTAGAACTCGGATGGGATCCTACTGTCGAACGTATCGACAATGGCGACAAGGTTCAATACAAGTTTAACATCGGCGGCGAATCTTTCACTACGACAGACGAGCTTGCTACATACGGAGCAGATGCGATTGTCGGTCGCGGCACCCGGGTGTACAAAGCAATGGATAAGGATGGAAATGACGTTGCGATAAAGGACTCGTGGCGAGATCATGACCGTGATATGGAGGGCTCAATCCTGGAGAACATATTCAAAGACATTGAAGCCAAGTTTGGACCAGAGGAGGCGAAGCGTGCGAGGCAATTTTTCGTGCAAGTCCACGTTTTTGGGGACGTAGTAGTCTCTGGAAAGCCTGACGCGACGCTGGAGTTCGTGGACCTAGCCGAGTATCAATGGATCGACGTCAACGCCGAATTGGTCCTCTCCAACAGGCTCCACATACCCAGTACGGGGCACATAGAGTCTGACCATCCCCCCATAATCCGGCGTTGCAAGGTTGGCTTAGGGGATATGGAGAAGCTCCCGATGAGGATACATAATCGCACGGTGTTCAAGGATGTCGGGCAGCCTCTCAAGGATGTGTCTTGTCTGGGTGACACCTTCCGATGCTTGGAAGATACGCGGGATGGTGAGCAGTTTTGATGGTTTGTTTCCGTTCGACTATTTACATGATGATAGCCCTGTATTATATGCACAAAGCCGGTTGGGTTCACCGTGATTTCAGCGTCACCAATGCTTTGTGGTTCGAGAAGGATAAGCTCGGCAAGCTGACAGATGTCGAATATGCAAAGAAAGTCGATTCTGAAACCTCGCACGATGTTCGAACGGTGAGGCATATCTGATCTGCTCTGCTGTGTACTCACGATTGGCAGGGAACATTGCATTTCATGGCAATTGAGGTAGAATGTGGCCGTTACATTTTTGTTTCCTCTTCCAATGGCCGTTCACGCAAGCCTCCGCCTCCGTTTCGTATGAACTTTCTCCACGATCTCGAATCCGTATGGTGGGCTGCTATATGGATGCTTTTTTCCCATACCGACGCGGGCTCACCTACTGAGCGGCCTGCGGAACAGCAGGCGTGTGTTGAAAGGGCTTTCCCTTCTGCAGTTGCCCAGGTGTCGCGCCGAGACTTCTTTCACTTTGAAGACGAACTAGTGCCAGCCTTCGAGACCCTTTCGCGAACATACCGAGAACATTGCTTTCCCTTGGTGGATCATGCAGTGGAGCTGCAACATCTTTATCACGAAGTGGAGAAATCGTATCCCGTCATCTCACATGATCCTGGGCTTGTGGAGAAGGCACACGCTAACGCAAGGGGGACCTACTCCAGTATTATGACGGCGCTCAGCCTCCAGAACTACAGAATCCAATTACAACCTCTTTCGACTAAGAGGCCTTCAGAAGGGTCGCCCACTGGTGAGAGGGGGCCGAAGAAGTTGAAGCTGGACAGTTGACTTCTTGATACGTAGTACATTGCGCGATGGTGCGGCGAAATGGGCGCGGCGAAATGCGGTGCGCAGCAGGTGCGGCGCGTTGAATCTTTGTGCATTTGTCACGTTATAGCTAAATTATGGCCGCCTTGAAAGTTGACAATCTGCTTACAGTAAAACGTGAATAACATTCTGCTGAAAATGAATAAACATTACGTCTGGTCTGGTCCGTCATAGGTCTGGTCTGTCATAGCCAACCTCAATGCATCTCATTGGCAGTTGATGGGCGTAGTAGTGAGTCGCGTTGCGCTGCGCCCGAGCAGTTACCCGATATGGTAAGTCGGGGCTGGCTGGCGTAGCCTCTGTGCCGCGCACAATGCGCGCGGTCGACTCCTGGGCTTTCGTCCTCGCGATTTGTGGTCTGCAGACACTCCCCCTGTATGTCGACTTCATCTACAACGCGTCTGACCGCTCCGATACGTCCGATACGGTCTTGACGTGACCGTTTGACCTGGTGAGTCGATCTCCGCCTGCTGACCCTTCTAGGCTGCGTGTTGAGTCGTCCGCGTCGACGCGGTGGGTTCGGATGACTTGTGTGACGCTTGGGACGTCTGGTGGATGGTGTGGATAGCCTAGGTACGTCCGCCATCTCTTGCGTTTGTACCGTCCGTGCTGATTGGCTTCGAGTACAGCTAGCGACCGCGTTTTGAGTCATGTCGACTCGCGGCGTGTGTTGCTCGCTTCACCATCCCTTCCCCATCATCTTCTGACATCATCTCCATCGTCTCGGCGCGTTCCGTCGCCCTGGACGTGTCCTGGTCCAACCTGGTCACCCATCTGGTCCCCTTGCCCTGTAACACGACGCTTTGCGTTCGTCTCGACATGGCGCTCGTCTCCGTCGCTCTCTGGACGCTCTGGGACATTGTGGAACCGGTCTGGTGGGTGCTCATTCGCTTTCGTCTCTTGCAGCCCGTCTGGAGTTCCTCCAGGTGAGTCTGCTTGACCTCTTCACTCCCAGCGTTCTCTGACGCATTCTGACGCGTCCTGCAGTCGATTGGGGCCGCCTCAAGGGTTTTCGTCGTGGCTGAGCGCTCCCGACGCGTCCGCTTCGCCCTTGGTGAGTGGTTCGTCGAAGCTTGTATGGCTAACATCCTTCCCCTCGAGCTGCACGCTCGGGGATTTGGTGCGTTGTTCAGCGTCTTTTGCGAGGTGCTGACCATCTTCGTTGACAGCCATCATCGATTGCTCGCGCGTCGTCGTGCTATCACTCGCTCCCTCCATCGACACATGTCGACGCCGTCCACCGTTCTCCTCTTGACCTGTGTGCGTCTGGGATCCATTGACTTGACGTGCGCTTCCTCTGCACCATCCGGAAGTTCCGTGGGCTCTGTGGGTCGATGTCTCTTGTCGCCGTTGTCATCTGTTGCCTCTGCACACTCCCTCGACACCCTCGACACCTTCGCCTCGTCCTCACCCTGTTCGTCCTCACCCGTCGCATCCCCAGTGTCTTCTGATGGGTCGCGTATGGTGCTGTCTGGGTTGTCTGCGACGCCCTCAAGATCATCCACGGCATCTAGTAACTGGACTGCATCAGCGACGTTGGTCGTCGTCTGACCGTCTTGCCTGCCTGCGGGCAACGTGCAAATTTGGTTCGCCTTGGTCCCGAGTGACCTTGGCTTCGATTGGGGGTAGCGCTGGTCGAGCTGTGCTCGCCGCGCTCGTTGTTTGGTGAGTCCATTCACCGTACGTTCGACTGTGTTGTCGCCACGTCCCATACAACTTGATTGATCCTTTTCTTGTGAATTTTTGTACAAAAGCTCCCTCGCAAAAAGCTCGCAGCAGCGTCCTGCGTCCACATCACTTGTATGACCAAACTGAGAAAAATCGACCATGAAAGAAGCACCAGGTTAGGCTTTCCATATTTTACCGTGCCGTTATGTACTGGATGCAGTACTGTATCGAACGTGCAAACTGTTTCCACAGTACTGAACGAAGCCCTAGTCGCGCTTTCCATACCATACTACTCACAAGATGCACCTACAGGCTGGGAGTCCTGCCACTGCGCTAGAACCCCTGCCACTGCAAATCAAGAGTGATTTGGACCGGATGATGTGCAAACGCGCCAACCAGGCTGAAATGAGCTCCCAAAGAGCCGGTAAAGCGGAAGAGGCGCCAGATAAACATCGCGCAAGCACATCCTTGACGAGAGCTGTGGTGGAGCTGACGAGAGCTGGGGCGGTAGCTCACAAGGATGATGTTGCAGATCAGGA
>JBBPQO010000405.1:0-11060 GCA_038092535.1 Xerocomus subilludens | reverse complement strand
ATGGTAAATACCAAGCAAGTACTATGCCATTGCTGTCTATGATGACTGCCGGATTGTTGACAATCTCTAACTCCCCTGGTGTTATGCGAAGCATACAGAAGAGGCTCATTTACTTGCAAGGGTCTTTGGGCGATACTCACTCAGAGACTGACATCCAAGAAGCTTACTTTCAAGGAGTTTGAGAACAAAGGGATTTGAGTGAGAGACTCAACTTAGGAAAGTTCAGAGATTCAAGCAATTGGCTTGACAAAGGTGAAACTTGAGATGATATGCTTGTATTGTGCAGATCAAGAATAAAGAGATACATGAGTGATAGACAAAGATATTTATAGAAGAGGACCAATGTGCACAGACCGAACAAACAAAAAAGGAAAAGAACAAAATAGAATGAGATGGAACAAGGGAAATACTAGCCATCATGAGAGAGGCAGCAGAGGGGAGGAATTAGTCCAAATACAGGCAAGAAAAGAAGATAGAGTTTATGCTAACAATAAGAATGAAGGTCTCATTAGAGTAAATAGTCTGTCACCAGTTATGAGAACAAGGATGATAGGAAAAGAGAACAATATGGTGGTAGGGAAGGAAAATTGTAACACCTGGAGGAAACAAGCAAAGTAGCTCTGCTTCATGGTCTTCATCTTTGCCAACATCATTTGCTTTCAGTGAGCAAAAAAGCCACTCAGCCAAGATATTGACTGTTTCTGCTATGCATTAGTGCTGACCATTTTCAATGTATTTGTATACATATTGGTGTTTCAGTAGGTGCTGACCATCCAATCAACAAGCCAATCAGCATCAATGGCACCAGTATATCAATGCCTGGCAGAATCAGTGATGTGTTCTTGTCTGGATGGGTTTTTTGGCAAAAGCGGGACACCATGTAAGGTGAAAGAGTCGAAGTGAGATTGAGTACCATATTTGGTGTCTCACTGCAAAGATAGGGAGATTATATATCACCTTCGATTAATTAATCTAAGACAATGCCACTGCCTGAAAGCTGTGCAAGCACCCAACAAATAAACATTGTCTGCATTGCCCTCTCCAGAAACTGATGCACCAATATACCAATGTATTACCTATTGCCACATCGATAAACAGATTGATTAATGTCTGTGTGGACTGATTACTGGTTCCAGTAACTTCACATGGCACCAGGATATCAAAATTCACATGAGTGCTACCAAGCTGAAAGGCTGGATCCTGGTTGATCTTTATGTAACAGCATCAAAGCCTAATCTTTGAGGGCCATCTGTAATCTGCTCATCAGGATCAATGTAACATTCACATACACTTTGAGCTGATGATCCTTTGCACCGCCACACACCCCTACCAATGACATACCTCAATTGAAGCACATATTGCCAACAAACAAGAAAGCATTGGCACATGTGTCTTAATGGTAGTCAGCCATACCATATATACCTCCATGTATTCAATTGGCCCACCAATGTGTGTATTGTCACTCCACTGATTGGCTCAGTGATATCTATCGGCCATCAGTTCTCAATCCATCTTGATGCTGCAGCCATTGGCTTGATGATATCACTTGGTGCTCATCTGATCAGCCTGCTCATTTTGTGTGGCAGTTGTACTCCATTGGCCCACCAATGTGTATTGCTGTTCTCTCAATTGGCTTGGCAATATCTATCGGAACTCATTCCATCAGCCGATTAATCTGTATTGCTACTTCACCCATCGGCTCAACCATCTCTACCAGTCATTATTCCATTGGCCCACCAATCAGCTCAGCAATCTCTCTCAGCACTCATCCCATTGGCCCATCAAGTCTTATTGCTGCTTCACCCATTGGCTCAGCCATCTCTATCACCTCTTATCCTATTGGCCCACCAATGTCTATCACCTCTTATCCCATTGGCCCACCAATGTCTATCACCGCTCCACCAATTGGCTTGGCAGTATCACTCATCACTTGTCCCATCGGCCCATTAATTTGTATTGCTGCTTCACCCATTGCCTAGCCCATCTCTCTCAGTACTTATCCCATCAGCCCACCCATTTTGTAATGCTGTCATACTCCATTGGCCCACTGATGTTTATTGCCACGTTACCCATCAGCTCGACCATCTCTGCTGGCCCTTATCCCATTGGCCCACTAATGTATATCACTGCTTCACCAATCAGCTTAGCAATCTCTCTCAGCACTCATCCCATTGGCCCATCAATTCATATCACCACTTCACCCATTTGCTTAGCCATCTTTACTGGCCCTTATTCCATTGGCCCACTGATATGTATTGCTGACCCTCAATTGGCTTGGCAATACCTATCGGCACTCATTTCATTGGCCCATCAAGTCTCATTGCTGCTCTACCCATCAGCTCAGCCATCTCTACTGGCACTCATCCCATCGGCCTTCCCATTCTGCTTCACAGTCATATCCAATCAGCCCATCAATTCATATCACCACTTCATCCATCAGCTCAGCCATCTCTACTGGCCCTTATCCCATCAGCCCACTAATGTGTATCACTGACCCTTTGATTGGCTCAGTAATACCTATCGGCACTCATCCCATCAGCCCATCAATTCGTATCACCACTTCACTCATCGGCTCAGCAATCTCTCTTGGCACTCATCCCATCAGCCCACAAATACATATTTGAATACTATCAGTATCCTTCACATTGGCTGATCCATATATATCGGCTTATTCTCCATTGGCCCATCCATTCATCAGTGCAATCATTATTGGCCCACTCATCCTTATTCTCCTTGGCCAGCCCTTCTCCATCAGTGTTCACTCCATTGGCCCATCAATCCCTATTAGCATTCCTGTCTCAGCCAATTCTTTTACCTACCATCGGCCCATCAGTCTAACTCATCATGTACCTCAGCCCACCCATCTTTATTTCCATAATCCAACTACCCTATTTATCTACTCATTTTCACTACATATATGCTTGGCCCATCCATCTTTATCACTCATTCTTCAGCCCATCCATCTCCATTGGTAGTTCACCCTCACTTGGCCAAATTTTGGCTGGCTGTGTCACACAGGCTATTTGCAACCATCAGCTCCCCATCTTAGTTGGCATAAGGTGACTGTAGTATGTGGACTGATAGTACAGTACCAACACCAAACTAGCCTATACAGGGTAGACCAATGGTATAGTACAGACACCAAACTATCCTGCACAGGGTAGACTGATAGTATACTACTGACACCCAACTACCCTGCACAGGGTAGACCAATAATATAGTACTGTAAGGATCTGCAGCAGGAGGAACAGAGGGGAATTGATGGAGGGACTCCATAGGTATGTTTATGAGGTTAAAGGAGCTTGAGGGGCACTGAAATAGGCAGCCCTTTACACCCATTTGAATACATACAGATCTATGTCATTCATTTGATGAAGGGTAGACAACATGCACTTTCTCAGTAGATCTGAATACATATCTACTTCAATTATTGTCTACTACAATCAAGGGAGAACAAGAAGTATCTAAATCAGTACATCACAGTAGCAGGCTGGTAGACGGCCATGATATTGCTACACTCTGGTAGAATTCAGTGCAGCAACTTTTCACTGGGGATAGGTGCTCAGGTGTAGCAAAAGTAACACACTATGATGCCAATGTATGTCAATTCGTTGATGGATATATGCATGCTTTAAGCCATCTATGTCCAGCAAGGATATCTGCTGCTGACCTTCCAGCCAAAAGTGTCATTGCATCATATGCACTGAACTCCTTTCTATTCCTGAGCATCATAATAACATCAGCATGCAATGTTACAATCTGGTGTGTCTTCAAGAGTTCCAAGTCACGAAACTAGCATGCCGCTTTGAAGATCTGTGGTTGGCGTGCTTCTGCAAGACCAAGGTGATAGAGCAATAGTGTATTGAGACCCTTCGCACCTGAACATTTTTAATAAGGTCATAATGATCACCGGAGGTGTACTCACTGTGTTTGCTATGCCAAATGGCAAGGTCATCCACCTTTTCAGCAAACATCTTGTGCAATGGACTGTTTGCATTCAAATATGCGATAAAAAAAGCCATGGCCATGACGATGAAAGGCTCTTATACAGAGGAACCTTTTCTTGAACGTTCACACCATTCAAGTGTTTTAATGTGATTTTTCAGGGACTTGTTCTTGATTACCTTGATGGAGTTTGGAGGCTGGATTTGAGGAGCCAAACCAGCGATGATGAAAGCACAGAATAAAGCAATTTGATGTATTGGCTTTGTACCATCGTAG
This sequence comes from Xerocomus subilludens, assembly GCA_038092535.1. Classification (NCBI taxonomy): domain Eukaryota; kingdom Fungi; phylum Basidiomycota; class Agaricomycetes; order Boletales; family Boletaceae; genus Xerocomus; species Xerocomus subilludens. Next base: position 6,839 of record JBBPQO010000405.1, on the reverse strand, counting down.
ACTGTAAAAACATAGTCATATACGTCACGAACACCTTGAGAAGTCAAGTCAAGTGAGGCATGTTCCTTCTTAATTCTATGGGAGGTGCCAATTTGTGCAGCATCACAAGAAAATGTTGAAGGTGAACATCCTGTGCCTTCCATTTACCATTTGAATCATCCTGGATGAGGTTTGCAGCTGCCTGGGCTATCCGAGTATTGCTTGATTGACCGACAATCAAATCAAGACGCTGAGAGGCAGTGAAAGGTTTTGAGAGCGAAACCCAAATATTATGGATGATGGTAAATGACTCCCTACCACCAGGCACCACATCTCGAGTCCATGGTATATGGGATATTTTGAGATACTTGATGACATATATAAGGTAGTCCTTGATGTGCTGGTTGATATCCCCAGCTTCAACACCTATGGCCCAAGCATAGTGCTTGGCATGTGACAGGGATGCCCTGAGAAGCATGCATGCAGCTCCACCCTTGATAAAGGGGGGTCTACATGTCGACTGACCATCATCATCATTGCAGTTGTAACGCTTTATGATTAGGTCAGCCAACCAGTCCACATTTTGAGTGCCTATTGATGCAGAAGGAATGATTTGATCAGGATTGCGTGACTGGGAAATTGCACAAATCAAAAGCAGTAGAGCAGTGTTGGAATATGCCAAGGTGAGGTCTTGAGCAAGCCAAGCATCAAGAGCTTGGCTTCTATCCAAAGCTAGGTCCCACACATTTTGATCCAGCGAGGAAGGTCAAAGCTAGGTCCATGGGATTCCAGTTGGCCTATGCAAAGAAAAATAATGTTTGCCAAAGTCTTTTGTTCCGTTGTTTTTTCATGTTTTCCTCACCTGTTGACATATTAGGCCATCGCTTCGACAGATGTGCTATAGTGACACATCCACTTTTGTGCCAAGGCGTGGCGATTTCACGTGTTTCTTGTTTGTTTTTTTGTCTTTTTTGTTTTTCCAATCATGCCAGGCGATGACGACCTCTTTGTCAAAGATGGTGAACCAGTCAAGTTTTGTTTTCACAAAAGTGTAAGAGAAGGACACCATGTGACTACCTGCGACATTGAGGTCAGTTTTCCATGAATTCATCTGAAATGTTGCTCACACAACACAGCTGTGTGGTGGGGAGTTTGTCAATGATGAACATGATGCCAATGTCTTACTTATTGGCGAACAGGAAGACCTTGAGTTCATGTGCAGGTGTTACTACTCGTCCACCGAGGTCTATAAATTGTGTATCTTTGTCAAACCATGAGAATTCATGCAAACATGTATTCAATTGGGGAGTTATCGTCATGTGGGACCTGTGAAGAAGGGAGTTCCAGGTCACTCATGAGGTGCAAGGGGGTACACGCTATGTTGTCATAGAGTCAGGGCATGCTTAATGGTTTTCTAGATGCCATGTTCCATTTACGCAAGAGGATAGAGAGAAGCTGGCATATTATCTTGTGATGCAGTGTCCGGTGCACAATGGCCGAATGGGGAAGAAAGCATACATCGAACTAGAGGAATTGGTGGGTGTTTCTTTCTATGCATCGTTTGGCCATATTGCTGATGCTGGGGCAAGGGTCAGATGGTTGACACAACCTATACAGGGGCATGCCGTCATACATGGTCTTCATGGCAAGAACATTAAAAGACCCATTCAGGTGATATGGATCAACTGATTGAGCTGTACTTGTGGCGACTGTGAACTATAGGACATAAATTTGGGCACAACCCTCAAAGGCATGATTATCATCAGAATTTACAGTGACACCCAGTGTAGGAAGAGGAGCAGCCACAGGAAGAGATGGGACCACAAGAAGAACAGCAAGCTCCACTTGATTATCTTGCACTTCATAAGAAAGATCTCAAGAGATTGGACCGCTTGGAAGAACATGATGGAATACTACAGCAGCCTGCCAAGAAGCCCCGTATCTCGATGGACGATGGTTAGGCATTTGGTACAGAGCAATGAAGTGATGATTCCAGACAGGAGCCAAGGTCCAAATTGGCCAAAGGAAGTGACCTTTCTAGATGCCTTGGATATGGGAATGGCAATCAAGGGTATGTCTGTGTTTCATATCAGGATATTGGCCCATCAACATGATGGTGATAGCGATGAGCACCCACTGTCGTTTTCCAGCCTACCACTAACTTGGGTGACTCTCATTTCTTCGGCTCATATTGCTGAAAAGGCATCTACTTCCTCTCAATCGAGTGCTGCGGGGCCATCAGTGCACCACATTGAAGAGGGCAACAGAATCTCAGTCATTGGAGCGAAATCAAAAGGTTACGAAAGGGAGATGGTGGGCTTGCTGGAAGAAAGTGAGGAGGATGACTTGGATGATGACGAGCTTGCAAAACTGCTAAGGTTTGAAGAAGTTGAATTGGAAAATTTGTCGGAGGAAAAGTAGCCATACTCTTCATACAGGCTGATTGTTGATTAGATACAGTGAAGTAGATATTGGAGACCTGTGGACAACAAAAACCGCAAAGGATATATTGGGTATGATCAATGAATATTTTGATCCATATGAACCATTGCACGGTGAAGGTAACTAAGTACTGTGAGTTTTTATGATGAGTCCCAGATTCTGTCCACTGATTGAGCCTTGCATTTGTAGCAACCGTGACCTTGGCATCAAGATCATTAATGATAAAAGATTATGTAAAATATGAATACTCACAAATGCACCCCTAGAAGAATTGAGTGAAGCCATGATCAAACAAAGAGTTGTCAGAGGCCCTTACCACGGGAGATTGGTTTCACACATTGAGGCATTGACACATTGGTGACACAGAACTAACATGACCCAATAGTATTGACTAGATCTGATCAGATGAATGGTTTCCATGCACTAGAAATAAACACTCGTTTATACAAGGCAATGGGATGATGCAAGAGACTGACAAGACCAAAAGGACCTAAGGTGTCATTGGTTTCCTAAGATCAAGCAGCCTGAAAAGTCAAACGAGACACACCAACAACCTGATGAAAGTGGGATGATCAGGAAAAAAACGTAGGTAGTGTATTGATTGCCCTAGAGAGGCGCCATACACTCTGTTTGGCCATAAAATCTCTGATAGAAAGATTATCAGATTGGGGGTACAGACAAACCTGAGACAGCTAGTCCTGTGTGGTGTGAATCATGTATTTTTTGCAACACTAATGAAACCTGCCTAGCAATCACTCCAGGCGCCTATGTTGATGTCACGAGGTTGTTGGGCATGTCCGAGAGCGCGGCTGGTATCCTTGAAGCCTAGGTAGCAATTTGAATAAAGTGACAGTCCCCTGCAACAGTGCCTCATGCAATGTGGGCAGTGATTCCCCCTTGGAATGTGTGATGAGTTGAATGGGTGTATGTGACGGCATGCACTGGCAGGTTGCCAGCACATAAGACTTCCAGGTAGATATAATATTCTACTTACTTACCATGGCAATCAAACATAATCTAATTCTACCCATGATGAGTTCCAGAGAATCCACCACCAGCCAATTGACAAATATGTCAGATCAAGCCATCAGACAGGAAGGTATGCATTCGTTCACATGTTTGCTTGCTTGACAAGTCTAACAGGAGACTTTGTTAAGCAGCATCGGTGTCTAGTTCCGACACTTTTGGATTTAAGCGCCGCATGGCAGAGGCAGGTAGGTACTGTTTACATCAAGTCTCACATGGGCTTTTTACTTCTGACCAAATGATACAACTCAAGGAAATGCAACCACCACACAGCTATACCTCAACTTGAAGCAAATGGAGTTTCAAGTGGCTCAACATTGTATCGAACTCAATGATCTCCACAGCAGGATGTGCAGGGTCAACACCAACCAGAGTGCAGTCCAGGCATGCTTGGACAACACTGATACTGAGATAAGGGTGGTTAAGGCTGAGGCAGAAAGCTTTCAAATTCAGCTCGCAGTGGCAGAAGAGCAAATCACTACCAACATTGATACGGCCCTGCAACAGATGTCTGGCATCACTCAGGGTCAGCTGGAGGTGATTGTGGAACAGCTGAGAGACATGCAGAATGAGCAAGGCAACTTCTTCACCAGGATTCTGAATATGTTCAAGGGTAAATAGTTGGTACATTGATTAATCCCAGTGAAAAATGGACACCACCAAAGCAACCTGTATGCAGCAATATTGACTGAGTGTATCAGAATAGGGACAAGTGAAAAATGGCACTGAATGGTAGAAAAAAAATCTGTGGAGATAGACTGTGATAGTCCCCGATCGAGGAGTGAGGAGTTCCAGGTAGATTTCACTAGCTGCTGTACAGCATCATTCATCCAAAATTATATCTACTGAGCTACACCTGAATAGTGTCTGATCAAGGATTACTTTCAGGGTAGATTTTAGTTGTCCTTAGTCCAAACCAAAATACCAAAAATGATGCATTTGGCACAACATATAAAGCATGACAACAGTACAATATTGCCTGAAACACAGCCCACATGCATGCACATGGTCCACCAGTGTGGCCACAGCACTGGCAGCAGTGGTGCCCACCAGAGCGATACTGCCTCTCGTTCTTCTGCTAAAACATCGGTCCATATGTGAGATTGTTGACAATGGTGGCAGAAATCATTCCATGACTTGTTTGAGACCTACAAGTTGTGGTAGATGAATCAGTATACTGCAACAGTTCCGAAAAGGGAGGGATATCCATACCAATGACCCAAAATCCTTCTCATATTTCTAGTTGTAAGTGTGTCAGTAAAAAAACAATGGAGCCATAGTACACACCAATTTCTGGTCCTGCTTGAGCCATTTCCAATATTCGGTGAACTTGGGGCCTGTTCCATTCAGGTTTACTTGTCTTAACCATCAGTAAGTGCATAGTGTGCTGTGTAGGACAATAATGTTATGCCAATGTCAAAGCAGATGTAATGTAGAACATATACCAGGCACTTTTTGCTTTACAGGGCTGCCATTTCTTGTCCATAGGCTGCTTGACAGGCTTTGAAACTTCTATGGTACTGCCAGTGGATGTGGCATCAGATGGTGCTGTAGTCTTCAAGTTGGTATCATACTTTGCTATAGAACTGGAGGCAGGAATGTCGGGTGTGATGGGGCTAAGGACAGGGTGTGTCTTGACACATTTGCATGTCAGAAGAACCTTCCTGAAAGAATGAGTTAGTACTACTCAAAGCAGATTTTACCACATTACAACGAGTTTCTGGCCTCTAGAATAGTTGCCACCAGCGCTGTAGTCCCATGAGACTTGGAACTTGGTACAGAGATACTAGCATCAGCAACTTGAAGGTTTGACAAGGCAACCAGACTTGTATTGGATGGAGATGTGATGACATCCAACTCCAGCCTGAGATCATCAGGAGCTTGAATGACATGGTTTGGAAAGATGGTGGGGCTGGTTTCTGTCTGTAACACCATGGTTGTGTTGTTGAGGGCAGCAGTGGTGGTGTTCAATATCAAAATGATAGAACTTACAGTAGCTCAAAAAACTGTCTGCATGTTTGCATGTTTTACATTAGTTAGACTAAATGCAATAACAACCCCTAATCCTAGCCCTAAACTACAAGTGTATGGAATGAAGTAGGTATGCTTGGCCTTCTATTGGTCCAAGAATCAAATGATTTGGATTGTAATTGATAGAATAGCAGCCATTTGAAAATGACATGTCATGCTGATAGTTTTTTGACTTTACAAAATTTCAACTATCTAGTACTTGGTATGAGCTCCTTTGGCCTTGATAACTGCCCCAACCCTTCTAGGCATGCTTTCTATTCAATTTTGACACTCTTCCACAGAAATCTTCCCCCACTCCACCACCACCTTTTCCCACAATTGATGAACTCCTGTAGGAGCACTCTCATAACCTAAGAGTGATCTTTTGAGGTGATTCCAAGTGTGTTCAATTGGGTTGAGGTCTGGAGATTGTGCAGGCCAGTCTAGAAGCTTGAGATTCTGCTTTTCAAACCATTTCTGGGCTCTTCTAGAGGTATGCTTGGGGTCATTATCTTGTTGAAAGATAATGTCATCTTCTGGAATTCCAGATTCCTCCATGCTTTGAAGCAATCCTTCCTCCAAAATGGCCACATACTGTTCAGCATCCATCCTTCCCTCAACCTCACTCAAGAACCCAACACCATTCCACCCTATACATTCCCAAACCATGAGTGAACCTCCTCCAAACTTGACTGTACCTTTAACCTCTCTGGAAATAAACCCTTCACCCTTCTTTTTCCACACATACTCTTGTCCATCTGACCCAATCCTGTTGATTTTGGTCTCATCTGACCATATGACACTCTTCTGGTCCTCTACAGTCCAATGCTGATACTTGAGAGCAAAGGCTAACCTCTTCTTCTTGTGACTAGTAGAAAGCAATGGCTTTTTCTTCTTCACCACAGCCTTCAATGAGGCTTCTTTGAGGGTATTCCTCACTGTCTGAGAAGAAACAGGACTATCAACAATAGAGTTGATGAAATGAGTGGCTTGAACAGCATTTTTGGCCTTGCCAGTAAGGATTTGCTGAACAATAGCTCTCTTGTTGGTGGAGGAGAGCTTGGAAGGGTGACCACCATGAAGCCTAGGCCTCTCTGGTTGGATTTTCTAAAGAACCTGGGATACTGTAGACTTCCCTAGACCAGTCTGTGAGGCAATCTTCCTAGTAGATAGGTCAAGAGAGGCAAGAGAGATGATGTTTTGTCTTTGAGAGATGGAAATGGATTTCATGGTGATGATGAGAAAATGAGCAAAGGGTGGTGGGGTTTATATATGTTGAATGATACTCATTACATAAAGGTAACATAATAGAACCCTTGATGGATGTATGTAATGATATCACAGCATGCCAGGGTCAATATATATAATCAAAACTTTAAGTC
>JBBPQO010000404.1:0-11087 GCA_038092535.1 Xerocomus subilludens | reverse complement strand
GAGGTGCACTAGGATGAGGCCCTCCCACTATTCCTCAACAGTGGGGGCAATCCAGGGGGCAGACCCCACATTGAAGATGGAGCCAGATATGTCAAAGATGACATTGCAACTGGAGATGATGGTTTGACATTCAAGGTCAAGGAGCTTGTAGGATTGTTTCCCATAAGTGTATCCTATCATAATATACTTCTTTCCATGTGGTTAGAATTCCCCCTCCCCCACTGCTCCTTTGGCATGTGTGCATAGGCTGGACACTCAAAGGGGCAGAAGAGCGAAGAATCAACCTGCCAGTGGAAGAAGACTTGATAGAGGACTTTTCCATCAAGTCTGGAAGCTGGACTTTGAGCAGAGATGTAGGCAGCAGTGGCCATGGCATCACTCCAGAAGGATTTTGGGAGTTTAGACTCCTCCAGCATGGAGTTCACTAGTGTGGCTATGGTTTGGTTCATGCATCCAGCTAGCCATTTTGCTCTGGAGTATATGGCATAGAAGTTTCAAAAAGTGTGCCATCAAGACAGAGTTGGTCTTGGAATGCCTTGTTAGTGTACTCTATGCCACCATCACTCCAAACAAGCTTTGTGTACAGTTCAGAGAAATCCTCCTGTTCTACTTCCAATCAGGGATGGACCTGGACATCAGCTTTCCATTGATTGTAGATTTGGAGGGCTTCATTTTTGTCCTTCATGAAGTAGACCCATGGGTGGTGGCTGAAATCGTCAATGATTACCAGCCAAAAATAATGTCCCTTGTGTGATCTTGGAGTGATGGGGCCTCTGATATTGGTGTATACAATTTCCAGAGGGTGTGTGCTGCAGATTCTGTCCTGTGTTTCAAAAGTTGTTGCTTCATTTTACCTATGGTGCAGGCTTTACAGAAGGATGGTGTTCTGAAGAGGGTGTCAATGCCTTGGAGTTGGTTTGACCGAACCATTTGCTTTATCTGATTGACAGACATGTGTCCCATCCATTAGTGGAGGAGGTTTATGTCAATGGTGGCAAGTGCTGCCTCCTTTTGTTGGTTTGTAGTGACTTGTGCATGGTACAGGCCATTTTTGTGGTCTGCAATGAGGATGGTGTTCTGGTCCTTTCAAACATAACATACATTGGAGTCTGCTGGAAAAATGGTGGAGAGGCCAGTGGAGGCAAGACAGTTCACAGAGATGAGTGAGATCTGGAATTCAGGAATATGGAGGATGTGGTCAAGATAGCTTTGAGAGTGTTCTGCAATGCTTTGGATAGGAGTGGCACAGTACCAATTCCAGTGGCAGGTGCTTTAAAGTCATCTCTGAGAGTAACCAGAGGTAGAGGATTGAGTGGTTTGTTGGTTTGGAACCATGACTGATGTGGTACTATGTGCAATATGCCAGAGTTGATGATTATTCCTACTGTTCTTTTGCTCCAACAAAGAATAAGCATAAATCCATTGGATTAAAGAGGATGTTACATGCTCCTTTACTACTTTCATCAAGTCTGGAGTTTCTGAGGTAGCCTCCACTGTGTTTGCCTTTTCCTTTCCCTTGTTTGCTCTCCTAAGCCTCCCTTTTCTCAAGTCCTGGACCCACTCCTTGTAGTGATAACAGTTATTGGAGTTGTGCAATGTTGACTGGTGGTGCTCACACCATGTAGAGGCATGTGGAGGTCACATTGTGGATTGTGACATTTTGAAGGCCATTAAGGTGGGTCCTGAGTGCCCAGTCAGGTATAGGTGGGGTTCCTCCACAATGACTTGGGTTTCAACAGTGTCAAATGTCAGTTTGCTCTCCTTCATAGTATTGATGAGGGAGGATTTGAACAACTCCCACTCTGGAGTTTTCAGGAGGGAGTTCAGGAGTATGAACACCATGATTTTGGTATTGACAGTGAATTTCATGCCAGCAAGGTGGAATTCAGAGGTGTGGAGAGAGATGTGCTTGGAGAGGTCGGAGCTGCCAATCGAACTAATGTTGAATAGTTGTTGGAAGATGTAGAACACAGAGGGGACATTCAGAGTATTGAGGAGGAATTTGAGTTTTTTCCAGAGTTCTTCCACAGAGGTGTAGGATTCTGTCTTCAGCAGTAGAGGATCAGACAGGCATTCTGGATGACACTGTGGGCTTTTTCATTATGTTCATGCCACTCACAGATATGTGTTGCCATTACTCAGGTGGTAGTGGTGGGTTTCAGGTCCATTCCAGATATGACTCTGTAGACCTTTCTGCTTCACAGCTTTTAGACTACTTTAACCTTCCATAGCAGGAAAGTTTTAGGTCCTGTGAGAATCTCGTAGGATAGGGTGGGGATGGCAGAGGAAGAAAATTTTGTCCGATGGTGGCTGGTAGCTGGTTTCTGATGGGGATGAGGAGGTATGTGTGAAGGTATGTGGGCACTGAGGAATGTATGAGTGTGTGAGTTGTTCCTTTAACTGGCATGAGCAGGGCTCATAACCTATCAAGATCTGGAGTTCTGAAGGTCCAAAGTTTGGGCACACTGATAAGTCTAGAGTAAGTCCAGGACTCAGCTGATGCCTGAAGGGCAGAAATAACTGAGTGTATCTACTGTACCTGATAAGTCCAGAGTAAGTCCAGGACTAGGTATGTCAATATAGGTAAGTATGAAGTGGGAAAAAAACATATCTCAGCTGATGCTTGAAGGGCTGAAAAAACTGAGGTAGTCAAGAGAACTGTAGTAGACTCAAAATATGGTATAAAGGTACACTCATAACTCAATGTGGTGCAGGGAAGGGAGAGCCCAAGTGAAACCAACAAGTGGCAAACCATATCCTTTCAGGGTATGGCATAACAGGAACACAACCACTCTGAAGTTGGAGGTTCTATCTTCAGAGTTGCACAGAACTCCTAAGTGACTTCCCTGGAGCCCCTATCTTATGGACTTCCCTTTGCCAAGGACTGCACTTTGACAATGAGCAACAAAAATCTCAAGCAAGTAAAGAAGCACAAGCTTGATGATGAAGAGTGGAAATTCATAGGAGACCTTGTCACTGTTCTTGGTATAGCTATCATATATTTTCATCATGACTTCAATCTAACAAACACCATTGATGGCATAGCAATACAAAAAAGCTGTGCTCTTTTTCTTTCACAGAACTCAGCTACCATTGCCACTGTTATTCTAGCAATGGACAAACTCAACAATAAGCTAAATCAGCAAACAAAAGAGGAATATCACCCTCCAGTGGTATCTGCAATGCAACTTGCAAAGAATAAAATGGATCGCTGTTGGAAAATCACCAATCTCTCACATGTATATTGGATTGGATGGATAGGCAATGTTTACAAGAGCTCACAAGAATTGGTGCTAATATCCATGATTTGTGACTAAAAGTCCTTCATTGAGGCCTAAAGTTGAAGTATTTTCATGAGCATGTTTGGAAGAAAGAATGGATCAATACAGCTGAGAAGTTAGTCTATACTGAGTTTGCCAACAACTATGAAAAGGTTCTGGACTCAGCATCCAAAGTTGGTGAGCAAGTCACAATGGACACAGCCATGCAATCAGTATGCTTCATTTCACAGTTATCTGCACTGAATCCTGACAGTCTTGTTAGGACAAGGATGATTTTTCTTGCTATGGGCTTGGATGCTCAACAAATTCAATGGCTCAGATCTCAGAGTCAACCATTGGTACAAATGACCCATTAGTATAATGTGGTGGCACAACAACTGCCACATTTATCCTTGACTGCATCAGATGTCACTTGATTTTCTCTAAGTTCCTGATCTATATCATTGTCTATGTCTTTGTTGTAATATTGCTCATTCAGATAATCTTTCAAAGCAGCTTCCACAGCAGTGAAGCATGTTATCTTGCAGGGACAACAACTCCTTCATTTCATTCACAACTGGCTATCATTGTCTGTGATCCATGCATTTCTTTGCCTAGGGGCATGGCACAGATGTGACCTCATCTCCATGGATGACATTCTAGGACTTGTCAGAAGCCAAAAGTAAACACATGAGGAGGTAGAGGGTACCAAGAATGATACCAAGGTGTAGTCTATTGTTTTAGCTCTACTGATACAAGTCCTGTTTATATGAAACCTGTGGGGTTTTGACACACCATGGTGTTTTCCTCATACCATCAGACTGATGGGTCAGTGTCTACCTGTATCCATAACAGGTATAGTGTCTGTGAGTATGGGTGTGGTGTGAAGCTTTCAACCCATGGTGTTACCTATGGAGTACCATATGTGTAGTAAATGCTTGGATGCCAGATGGGCATTAGAGCCACATTTCTTCTTGCAATGGTGTTTCTCTTTGGTGTCCTGGCCCTTAATTGTATTATGTGTGTGATCATATTTATTCTGCTGCAGGACACTTGCATATACTCAATCAAATGCTACATTTGGCTGACCAGGTGCTTTCTGCTTTTGATCTGTAGAGAAGCAAAGTGGAGACTGCACCCTGTCACTGATCCAGCCAGTTGAAGTCCCTGGTCAAACACTATTGACCTTGTCATTTCAATACAGGACCAGTGAAACAGGTTTGACCTTCACTTGAATAGTCATGTTGTCATTGTCAACAATTGCAGGAATTGATTATTGCCTTTGATGCACAGGGAAGAGGGATACTGAGATGCATGCCACATTCTTTAGTTTAGTAAACACATCATCAGTGCACTTTTCCAATGTCTCATTATTGGATACGAAGAGCACTGCCTCCTTTGGGCATGCTTTGGCACTCTGGCACAATGCTAGTGACAGCTTTACCCTCATCATGGCTTAAAGCCTTTTTCATTATGCCACCAGCAAGCCCCAAGGAGGCTTGCAAGCTATCATCAGATCCATGGACTTTGTGGTCTCACTAGGGCTGTGTCTATGCCCCAGAAGCACAAGTGAAGAGGTCTCAGATATATTAGCAGCCTGCACCAGCTTCTGGCTGTGCAGGGCCATATGGGGTCTGCTAGAAGTCACAGTAAGTACAGATGACAACAGAGCACACATAATGGGTGATCAGATTGAGAGTGGAGCATCATTTCCATCGAATGTTAAACAGTGAGGAAGAAGTTACAAAGGGGAAGTGAGCAGAATGAGATGGGGACAGAGATAAAGATGTAGGTTCAAAATATGTGGCACTTCAAAAGGTGAAGTGTTCACACAGGTAGTTTGTCTTGTCGAGTAGATCTCACAGGTGAGAAGGAACCATTGTAAGGAATGTCTATTCGAGGTCGTTGGAATATGCACACATAGTGGCATAGCCATGAATCACATAATTGTGCTGTTAAACAAACCTTCCAACACAGAAAAATTAAGCAAGCTATAAACCATTATAAACTGAAAATAAAGGGTATAATTGTCAGAAGGTTTCACAATGTGCCAATCCTCAAGATAGTGCCCTATATAGCAATCCAAAGGTACTTGTTCTTCACAATGGTGTCAGATATGGTTAAGGTTAACATTGGTGTGGGCTTTGTTTCTTGAAGCACCCACCCTCCCTCAAAGTTTGGCATTGCTCTTGATTGGCAATATGAAGCCTGAAGGGCCAGCATGTGCAATATTGTGCCATCTGCCCCATTTGTAAACCATGGTGCTCTATTGAAAGAGTGCATCTTCCCTTTGGCCCTTCCCCACTTTAAACCAGGTTGGCATGAGGCTAAACTCAACTCTACATGTACCAGCTGCCCCAATGGGGAATTTCCTCTAGATTGTGCCTGTATGGACACCATTGTCAAGAGTGGTGATTGCCTCCAACTCCATTGAAATTCCCCATTTGCCTACATATTTGTGTTGTCAGCCAGTGTCATACCATGATTTGATGAATGGGCCCCATATGTTGTTGTGGATGACTTTGAGAAATAAAATCTGCATTGCAACAAATGGCAAGTGGCATCTTTCATTTGCTGATGTAGATTGGCAGCATCAATGCTCATAGCTCACTTGCATGACTCACAGTTTTTGAGCTCAACCATTTAGTAATCATAGACTGCATTATTTATATACAAAGATCCTAGTAGTACATGATAACTTGAGCACACACTGCTGCCATCAATGTCTGCTTGAGTGAACATGCCACAGAGAGTGACTTGGTATGGAGAGGTTGTTAGTGAAGACATTCCAATGACCAAACATGGCACTACAGTGCATGGCTGCAGGTCAGAGGAATGCACAAGGAAGTTGTGCCATGCTCACTGATTCCACCAAAGCACAAGTGCTTTGATCTCAGATGACTTCTCTGGTGAGCTTGGTGCCTTGAAGTAATCAACAATATGGCAGTGGAATATTTTGTAGTTGAAATGTTCGTCCACCATGATCCATGGTGGTGCACTTGACAGTGAAAAATGAAGCTAACAAACAGTCAGTGGACAAGTATTCTGAAATGAGCAATGGCACCCCTGAACTGCAATATATGCTATCACCCATGGCTGCATGGTCCTCATGCCAAGGAGTTCTGCCATGTGCTTGCAGCCATGCCACTCCTTGTTCTTACAGTGTTGCAAACCATCATGGCAACATGCTGAAGTCAGATGTGAAAATGTGTTTGAAAGCCTGCAGATCATATTTAGTGGATATAAACCAATATTTGACTAACACAATCATGTAGATACACACCTTGACAAGAATATCACTTTGGAACAGGCCTTGGGACAGGGTGTCTGCATTATACACATAGTCTTTGTAAAGGAATAGGGCCAGCTGTATGGAGTGACTGGAAGTTGGGATGATACTCTTGAATACAATTGTGCACACTGTGGGGTAGGTTGTTAGCAATTTGTGAGACACACAACCATGTCTGAGTCACTTAGCATCTGGCCAGTTATAGTTGACCAGGCAGAGAAGGCAGCCTGTTGCTGTATGGTTCATACCACATGCTTCTTTATCACATCCTGACAATGGGGGTTTTCCTTGATTTATGTCGGCCACCATGATCCAAGGGATCACTTCAGCCTTCAAGGCAAATGTATCATTATCCCACACTCTATCAGCACCAGCCTATAGCTGCCAGTGAGCATATGTCAATGAAACTTATTCCACAAGTCAAAAGCACCCACTCACCTCCTGGCAGGCATACTTGTTGAATTGACCTTCATATATCAGTTGGGAAACAGTCAGACAAGCAATCTAGAGCTTCTAGAAGTACTTGTAGGTATGACTCTGTCTGTGAATCCACCATGGGTGCAGTGTTCAATCAATGTGAGGGAACTCACTCAGGCATAGACTCTGTATGGATGGTCTTTAAGGTGATGTTATGTGAAGCATATGCCAATGCCTACTTACTTGACAATGTTCTCAGGTGATACTCATAGAGAGACCAATGTCTGAGAAGTTGGCTTTCAAGAGGCAACAAGGAGGACTAGGGTTTGAGCTTGAGACTTGATGGAGGATTGTTCAGAGAACATGAGGGATTGAGATGTAATACAATACTTGTATTGTGTAGATCAAGAATAAGGAATACAAAGGAGGTGCAACAACATTTATACAATGAAAAAGCACACATGGACCAAGAGAAATAGAATCAAAAGGAAGAGCCTGGAACACCATGGAACATCGAGGAACACAGGCTGACACAAGAGAATCAGTGGCGGAGAAGTAAGTCCAATCATAGACAAAGAAGAGAAATGGAGTTACAACAAGAAATGAGAATGAATCCCTCAGTAGAATATGTTGTACCTCTCCAGAAATGGCTAGGAGATAGTAGAGAAAAAGGAGAATACAATGGAAATGAAGTAAAATTGTAACATTACTCCTACAGTACAATTGAATCCCAGATTCGATCACAAGCCCTCTGTTGACCCAAGAACTAAACTTCCGAAGAAGACAGTTCTCCAAAGATGGCCATTGCCTATGAAGGGGAAAGGTGTTCAAATGAACAGTCACTAATGATGTGCCCAGCTTGAGAACAAATGCCACAGTTTTGGTGGGGGCAGGCTCAATTGGTGTGGCCCCAGTTGTGACAGTAGTCACATTGGTGAACAAGGCATTGGCAAGATGTGTGACCAGGAGTGGCATGTGGCAATGGGGGCAAGAGTACTTAATGCAATCATTGCGATAGTGACCATTATGGTGACATTGAAAACAAGTAGAAGTTGCAGATGCAGGAGGAGTACAATGGGGTTCCACTTGAGGAAGGAGGTGAGTGGAAGAAGAAAGAGTGCAACTGCCATTAGGAAGGGTGATTATTCAGGCACATTCTGTGGGAATCATGATAGTAGGAGGTTCATAGGTGTTATCAGATTTGGAATTAGGTTTGATGGCAGCAGAGGTTTTGGACAAAGGAGGGGATGAAAGATGGGATTTAGAGATGGAGGAGGAATGGGAAATGGAAGTACGAGACTGGGAGAATGGAGGAGAAACTGATTGACCAGTTCCAAGTAGGGGTTACATTGGTTCTGTGGTAAAGACAAGTAAATTCAATGGAAGGTAGGATAGATAATAGCAAGTGCAAGAGACTCAATAAAATGAGAAAAACCATGAAGATGAAGGATGGTTAGGATGCATGTGGGGAGAGCTTCCAGAGCAAATTGAAGAGGAATCTAATTGGTCTCTGAGAATTGGAGACATTGGATTGAGGAAACATCATGGAATAGATGAATAAGCTTGTGAGTAATAATGTCATCTCGGTAGAGTGGATTGTCCTTGAAGGTGAAAAGGATGTGAGGGATATCGATGATGGTGGCATACAAGAGATGGGCAGCATGAGTGGGGAGAAATATGGGATAGACATTGCAGGAGTGAAGAGGGGAACTGGGGATGGATTGTAACAATGGGACAATAGTGGAGGAGAGAAAGGACATTGTGAAGAGAAGATAACTTTTGTTTTGTGAGATACTCACAAAAAGACCATCGAGAAAAGGGAAGTCTATCTTATTAGAGGTAGTGATGTTGTTTATAAGAAGAGAGGATAGAAGCAGAGTGTTGAAGGTTGGATTCAGGTTCCCAGGTATTTTCTGCAGACAAATAGCCTTTCCAGGAGGTCAGGTACAATTGCTTAGCCTTTGGACCCTTGTGGAAGAGGATAGCGATAGCCTCCACCCCACCTTATACTCTTCTTTGTTATCAATTATGTCAGGTGGAAGTTCAGAGAAGGAAGGTTTATAAGCTTTGGTGGAGTGATAAGACGATAAGAGAGAGGTGTGGAAAACATCATATATCTTCCAGGTACCTGGAAGTCGGAGTTGGTAGGTAAGAGGAGATAAGATGTGAGAAACTTCGAAGGAACCCAGCCATTTGGATGTAAGTTTCCAGGAAGGGTAATGAAGGCAGAGATGAGTCGCCTTGAGCCAGACCTTATCTCCTACTTTCCAGGGTGAGAATCCACAAGTGAATTTGGATGACATGGCTCTCCTAGTGGATTCATGGGTGGCCAAGGCTTCTTTATGAGTTTCATCAAGGGAAGATAGTCTATTCTCAAGAGCAGGAAGGAAGATTTTGCCTATGGGTGGGTAGGAATGAGGTTCATAATCATAGAAAAGGGAGAATAGAGACTTCTTAGTGGAGCTGTGGAGGGCGGAATTGTGATAAAATTTGGCAAAGGATAGGGATTGTGCCCAGGACAAAGGGTTGTTGCCACAAAAGATATGAAGATATGTTTCAAGTTCTTGATTGGTTTGCTTGGTTTGTCCATCAGTTTGAGGGTGATAAGCAGTGGACAGTCATATGTCATACTTCAGAAGGCATGCTAGTTCTCTGGCAAAAGCAGAAGCAAATTGGAAACCATGATCAGTGATGAGAGTGTTATGAAGACCAAAATGTTTAAAGATATTGTCAAAGAATGCTTGAGTGATTCCAGCAGCATTGATGGTTTTGAAACAAGGAGTGAGAATTACCCCCTTCATAAAACTATGGTCTACAATGACCACAATCGAGTCATAACCTTCCAATAATGGAAGGTAGGTAATAAGATCAATGGAAAGTTGCTTAAACAGGAGGGAGTGCAATGAGAGGATGGGGACTAGGGGAGGGATGGTGGGATGGGTGTTGACCTTGCTTTGTTGACAAGTAGTGCAAGCTGCCGATGAAGTTCTTAACAAAGGAGGCCAGGCCAGGCAACCAGTAGTCACATTTGAGAATTGATTTGGTGTGAAAGATGCCCATGTGGCCAGAGAGAGGTGAGGAATGGATGGTGTGAAGTAAGGTGGATCAAGAGGAAGGTGGAACAAATATGTGACCTTTAAAGTAGAGGTGAGGAATGGATGGTGTGAAGTAAGGCAGATGGAGAAGAAGGTGGAATGAACATGTGACCTTTAAATTAGAGGTGGCCATTATCGAAGGTTCAATCAAACAAAACTGCATGAGAGAAGAGGAAGGAGCCTTTCTTAAGTGCAGAGAGGATGTGAAAGACAAAGGGATCAGAAAATGTGAAGAGGGAAATAGATTTGGCTAAGGCAAGGTCAAGGGTGTTGATGATAATAGGATCGGAAACAATGGAGGAGTTTTGGTTATCAGAGAAAGTATCAGAGAGGTCTTTTCAAGAGAGGGTATCTGCTGGGCCCATTTGTGATCCAGGAGTGACAATCCACTTAATATTAAAATCTTGCAGAAAGAGAACCCATTGGGCTTGACAATGAGATAATTTTCGCAGATCTTTGATATAAGAGAGGTTTTTATGGTTGGTAATAATAGAAAGGGAGAAGGGAGTGCCCAAGAGGTAATACTTCTATTCGGTGAGTGCAAGGATAACTGTGAGGAGTTCTCTGTTGTAGATATCATAATTCCATTTAGCAAGGGAGATGGTTTTGGAAAAGTATGCATAGGAATAGAGGTCACCATTGGAATCTTTTGCATGAGGACAGCACCAGTGGCAACCAAGGAGGCATTGGTCATAATGGTGAAGGGACAGGAGGTATCAGGAATAGATAGAACTGGGGCTGAAGAAAAGACAAAATGAAGGGTGTTAAAGGCATGTTGTTGGAGGGGGGTCCAAATCCAAGGTTGGTCCTTTTTCATGAGGAATGTAATGTAAGAGGGGTGATGATGTTGGAGGAGTTGGGGATGAACTTGTGATAGAAGTTTGCAAAACCTAAGAAGGAACAAACTCCTTTGACAGAAGAAGGGGATTTCCAATCAGTGATGGCAGAGAGTTTAATAGGGTCCATATGAGTGAGTCCATTACCGATGACCATTCCTAAGTACTCCATGGTAGGAGTGTCAAAGGA
>JBBPQO010000403.1:0-11090 GCA_038092535.1 Xerocomus subilludens | reverse complement strand
TGCCTTTGCTTGGGACCCAATCAAGCAAGGATGCTTGGATGAGTGGTATTTCCCACCAGTCAAGATTCTGACTGTCCCCCATACACCATGGATCCTCCACAACATCCCTATTCCGCTGTCATCTTGGGAACAAGTGATCAAGATTATTAAAGACCAGATTGCTTCTGGAGTATACAAGCTGTCCACCACCACATACTGGGCTTGCTGGTTCTGAATGCTCAAGCAGAATGGCAAGATGCTGTGCTTGCTCCACAATCTCCAACTGCTCAATGCAGTCATGATCTGGGACTATTCAGTCCCACCTTTCATCAAGCACCTGGCTGAATCATTTGGTGGATATGTGGTCTATGGTATGATGGACCTTTTTGCAGGTTATAACCAGTGCCCACTGCATGTAGAGTCCTGGGATATATTGACTGTCAATAGTCTGCTTGGAATGCACCCTCTTACTACTCACCTGATGTGTCATACTAACACCATTCAGATTTATCAGGCTAACATGGTGTTCATCCTGCAAGACAAAATACCCCACCATACCATGTCTTTTATCAATGATCTTCCAATAAAGACCAAGATGACCCAGTATCAATGACTGAATGGCTTGTATGAGACCATCCTAGATAATTCAGGTATTCATACATTCATTTGGAAGCACCTAACCATTGTGCACAGAATTCTGCAATGACTTTAGAATGTCGATGTGATGGTCTCCACCAAGAAGCTTGTGCTTGCTGCCCAGGATGATACTATAATCAGGCACAAGTGTACATTTGAGGGTTGTATCTCCCATGAGGCTAAGGTGCAGAAAATTTGTGACTGGCTGGAATGCCAAGCTGTGTCACAGGTCTGCAGGTTCCTTGGGACCTTGGAGTAGTCTGGATTTTCATCCACAACTTTGCTGCTATTTCCCACCGTCTTGTTGATCTGACCTGAAAAAGCATCCCTTTTCACTGGGGAGATGCACAACATAATGTGATGATTTGTCTGAAGGACAAAATCAAAATTCCCCTGCACTTTGTCAGTTGAAATATGAGTTTGGTTTCAAAGTCACTTTAGCCATGGATACTTCCACCATTGCCAATGGCTTCATCCTATCACAGAGGAAGAGGATGGTAGATGTTGCCTGAACTGTTTTTGTTCCATCAGCCTTACAAGTGTCAAAAGCCAGTACTCTCAGGCTAAGCTCAAGCTCTATGGATGGTTTTGTGCTCTTTGAGCAGTCCAGGTGTTGATCTTCAGTGTCACTAATTTTGTGTGCTGGCATTTGTGTTTGACATGGTCATTACATGGTCAGACTGGACTGGTAGTCCAAGCACTTCCCACACCTGCTTAGGCATGGTGACAACCTCAGATCCAGTGTCCAAGACTGTGATAATAGACCTGCTGGTGCCAAGTACCTGGCTTTGATTGACTGTAACAGTATGCTGTGATGTGCAACAATGAGACCATCATCATTTTGATGCACATGGTCCCCAAATTCATGCTCTACAGCACTGTGATCACAGCTGGCAAGTGCATTGACCTATACCATGTTAGTTGTTACAGGGATTTGCTTGGTAGTAGAAAGCTCTCAGAGTTGCTTGTGGACACCAGGACAGCAGATCAAAGGTGTTTGACTAGTATGGGGATAGTGGTCTCAAGGACTTGATCAATGATGAGCTTAGGGGCAGCATAATCCTTGAGAGGGAAGGTATACCAAAATTGCCTAGTTGGGGCAGCAGAAGATATGTTAGTGCAATCAGGCTGAGAGGGGATGTTACTATTTGCAGAGGACAAGGTGGGTTTGAATGGAGTAGAGATGGGTGCTGCCAGTCTTGAGGAGCCAGACACTATACCACCAGCTGCCTCTACTGCTGGAGAGATCAATTCCTTGGGAATTGAAGCTGTACAAGGATTGGGGTGACTGGTCTTGATGGCAGCATCTAAACACTGGAGTAATTAAGGTGGATTGAATTTGAAAAGAGGATAAAAAAGGAAATGATTGGCAAAATAAACTACTGTTTTACATATTAGGACTTTTCTTGTTTGGCTTTATTTAGACAGATTGTTCTATGGGGTGGCATTCATGTCTAAGTCCTCGACTTAACATGGTGTCATGTTGCCTACCTTGCAATATAGTTGACAAATATTTCATATGCCTTGTAACTCAAGATACCTGTCTAAGGCCTTGAGTTCTTTGCAATTGGAGCTGGGTTCCCAGGTGGAGTCACCCAGATTCCATTTAACAAGTAGTTGCATGGTGTTGCTGTTCCACTGATGTATGATGACTTTGTCAACTAATCATTCAGTGTTCTTGTCATTCCCACATCATAGAAGGGGCATGCATTCCATTTCAGGAATAATTCATCATCATTTGCCTCACATGGGTGTAACCAATCAATATGAAATTCAGGTGAATGTGTCATCAATGCAACTCTTCTGGTAGATCCATCACATATGATTCACTTGTATAATTGGCCTCAATGATCTTTATTGGACCTGTGTAGCTAGGCAATAGCTCCCTAGTGCATCCCTTAGGCATAGCCAAGTTCTGTGTAGATGGATATATCATTTCTCTGATCTGGAGGTGTCCTTCCTTCATTTGCCATTATTGGTGTGATATGCCTGGATGATCTGGCTTTCAATAATCATGTTGTGAGCCATATCCAGGTTCTCCTTAGCTTGTAGCATGAAAGAGCAGACACCCAGTGTGGAGGATAATACTCTTTCACTCAGTCTCTTTCCCAGTACAGGCATATACCCATAATTCAGTTCAAATGGGGAAAATCCCATTGAGCTACTAATGCTCAAGTTGATGGGAAACTCCACCATTGGAAGCTTCACTGCCCAGTCCTGCTGATCTGGTTGTACCAGTGACTGCAGTATCTGCATTATATTTCATATTGCATGCTCTGAAGTTCCATCTGTCTGCAAATGGGATGCAGTTGACATCATTATCTTCATACTGAGAATTTGGTGTAGTTCTTGCCAGAATGATGACATGAACTTACTGTCATGGTCAGATACTATTGACTCAGGGAGTCTGTGAAGTCATACCACTTCCTGTAGGTACTTTACTGCAAGCTCTGATGCTCTGATGGTAGTCATCACTGGGTTTGGGTGAATCATTGATGTCAGTCTGCATAACACTACCCATAGGTAGTCATACCCTTCACTTTGAAGAAATGGACTGACAAAGTCCATTGCTATCAACCCCCATGGTCTAATTGGTATAGGCAGACTGTGCAACAGTCCTTTCAGCAGCTGATTGTCACTTTCATCACCTGACATGTAGGACATGACCTACAAAACTTCTCCACCTCCTGTCTGAGTTTAGGCCAACAATACCACCTGTAGATGTAATTTTCCATTCTCTGGGAACTAAAGTGTTCTAGCATCTTGTGTGCATTATCAATGACCATAGTGGTCATAGTGTCACCTTTGTACCTGGTGTGAGGCAGGCAGAGCATTTCCTCTCCTCCATGATTGCTCATATAGAGCAGTTTCTTGTTCATCCAGAACATTGGATAGTGTTTGGCTAGGCATAGATCTTAGTGAGTATAGGATCATTCCTATATCCTTCACACACTGCATCTAATAATCCTGGGTGATCTCCAAATGTCATTTGTGAGATTTTGGATGCCTTGGTGGATTTGAGAACAATTGGATCCTCCTCCACATTAGTGCAGGAAAGGTTCTCCATTGTCCTTTCTGTGGTGAGGGTCATTTCTTGGGCCTCTGAAATGCATGCTTTGTGCTTTTCAGCAAGTCGTCTGCTCTTTCAAGGGCCAATCCTTTCAGCCCTCTCCACATTGGCAAGTTGTAGCAACTTTTACTTCAGCAAGAGAGTGCTTGATGTACTTGAGTTCAGAGTCCATGCTTTCCTGCCATCCTGCCATTCTTGTATCACATGCAATTTGTAAGCAAATAGTTGCACAAATGTATGACAAAGCATAGACTAGTCAACCTGTTTGAGCACTCAGAAAGTTCCACAGCACAGCATATTTCCACAATACATGGACTCTGAGCTCAAGTACATCAAGTGCTCTCTTGCCAAAGTAAAAGTTAGTAGCTGAAGTAAAAGTTGCTACAACTTGCCAATGTGGACAGGGCCTTCTGCAATTACAAGCAACTTTAGCTTGAGCCATCTGTTATGTGGGAGATCATCCCCTTCAGGGTCTAGACATGCGTCCCTATTGGCCCAATCAATTCATTCATTTGAAGGTCCTTCACCTTTCTCTCAGTCATAATATTGAGACAGGCAGTCTGCTACACAGTTTTCTGCTCCCTTGGTGTACACTCTATTCATGTCAAAACATGACAGATAGTCTATGCATCATATTTGTCTGCTAGACAATTTACACTGGGTATTGAGGTACTTCAGTGCCTCATAGTCTGTCACTATTGTAAACTTGAATTCAAGGAGTTTGTCCTCCCATTTCATCAGTGCTTCAATGATTGCAAGCATTTCTCACTTGAAAGTCCTGTAATTTTGTTGAGCATCACTTGGTTTTTTCAACATGAAGCCTGCAGGCCAACTTGTTTTCCAATCAGGCCCCTGTCCATATACTTCTCCAATGCCATATAGCAAGGCATGCCATATTGGTTGTTCCTCACAAGGATCAATCAGTTGAAGAATTGGATATTTATTGGCCAGATCTTTAATCATCTGGAAACATTTATTGTGGATTTCTCTCCACTGAAATGTATGTCTGTTATACTAGATCCCAGTCAATGGTGTCATGTATGCTGATATATCTGGCATGAATTGTACCAGGTATTCTACCAATCCTACAAACTGTTGGAACTCATTCGGAGAACAAGGTTTCTCCTATCCTTGAATTCAGGACATCTTGGCCTAGTTGGCATGCACACCCTTATGATCAATTATGTGACCCAGACAGTTGAGTCTTACTGAGTACAAGTCACACTTTTATCTCTTGAGGTAAATGTTGGCTTTCTCAAGCAGCTCAAACCTTCTGGAGGTGCCATTCATGGTTTTCCAGCATGTCACTGTACACAAATATATCATCTAAATAGATATACACCAATCAACCTATGTTGTTCCCAGATACTACAGTTATAAGCCATTGCAATGTAGCTGGGAGTTGCAATTGCCTTGCTGCATTACTTGGGATATGAATGTCCCATACATTGTGGCAAAAGCAGTTCTCCAGACATCCCCTGGTTCTATATGAACCTGTTCATATCCATTTGATAAATCTATCTTCAAGCAGTACTTTCCTCATGCAACATCCATCCTGATCTGATCTTGATTGGGGAATGGTGTGACATCCTTGACAGTATTGTCACTTCTCTTGCAACAGTCAATGACAGTTTGCAGTCTTCCAGTCTTTTTTGGGATGCAGAGCATTGGCATGGCCTGTGGGATGCTCTTCATCTCCCACCATCTGCATCTGTGTATATTCAGATTTTGTCTGATAGCTGTTATTTCAGCACATCCAGACAGCAGGGTAGGTGGTACACATACTGTTTGTGTTCAGTGTTTGTATTGTGTAAACCTTTCTGTTCACAACTGAGGGATTTCCTTATCTGTTAATAAATGTCCTTTTGACTTGAACTGCATGTCTTTCATCCATGCAGCAAACAATCTTGGTATCCCAGCACCAAGTTTGTCTAGGTTACCAGCACCTGATTTTTCTCCTTCATTCCCCTCCTCCCAAGCACCCTTTACTGGCTTGAGATGCCCACCAGGACAAGTGAGTCAATTTGCATGAGTAGTTGGGCACAACTTAGTATGCACCTGATGCTCACTGTGGTCAACAATATGCTGTTCCAATTTTGCAGAATGACCCCCTTGAATGGTGAGGCAATTCACCACTAATTCTAGGACTGCACTATATTCCCACAGGAACAGTATCCCTAGAATGCAATCATAGTGATCAATGTTTGCTATGTCAAAATATATCATTGTGGAGAGTCCACCAATAATATAAGTGGTGTTCACACTAGTGGCTGCCTATGCACCCTAACAGCTGTGTCATTTGCTGCTCTAACTTGAATGTGTTTATCTTTGTTAAGGTGGCAAATCCCAGGCATACAAAATTACCAGTACTTCCTGTATCAATCATGGTATATGCCATGTTGCCATTTAATTCCATGTGCAATGTTGTGCAATTCCACATACTTGAGGGTACTTGTAGCCTCTGACCTGTACTTGCAGGTTGTATCTTAGTGTGCATTGCATACCTGAAGGTATGACCTTTATTCTCAGCTGTTTGCTGGAGAGCTACCCTTGCTAGGCACATAGCCAGTAAGTGCACAGTCAGGCACTCTGGTAATCCTAGTTGTGAGACCAGCACCTCTCCAAATGGAGTGCCTATCCTCATGTCATTGTCATACATGAACACATTTCATGGATCCAGTTGTAGGCTTCCTATGTCAATGCTATTGAATGTATCAATGCAATGTTGGACTTCAATGGGAATTCCACCCCAGTGCAATAGTGTGTTCATGCAATCAGCAGATTCTTCATCTACTTTGCACATGGCACATTGGTAATTCACAACTATTTCTGTGAGGGTTCACATTGTGCTCATCATGCACTGAAGACTTTTAGAGTTCCTCTGATGTGGGATATTATTCCCCTTGTCCCATCCCTTATCATAGCATTGTTGTGCATTACATTCTTCACATGATTCTCCTTTGTGTATCACACCAAATAGGCAAGACCAACACCATCTTTATGATATGGGGGGCTCTCCTCTTCCTTCCCTTTGCAAGGGTTCTTTCACTAGTGCCAAATCAAGATAGGGCTCCTTGTCCAGTTCTGGGATGAATGTGGGTCTGTCCCAATGCATCAGATGAGTTAGGTCCAAACTGTTGTTGAGGTATGGCCAGGCACTTATAGCTCTGTCCTTGTTTACCCAAAAACTACCCCAAGAACAGGTTATTTTCACTGTGCTTCCTTGAACTTGAACTCTCCTGAATGTCTGTTCCAGATCAAGGAGCCTTGATGCTGTCTCATCAATTCATTGGAGGGCTTCTCCTGTGGTCAGACTTACAGTATGTATGACCTTGCCAGTTCCAATGCAACCTGCACAGTGTGGCAGCATTCTTTAGTTTCTCTGATTTGTTCAGCGACAATGTGAAGTGTGGTAGGCAGGTGGGTCCACTACATCCCATTTTTGTAAATGAGACAGGTCCTCCTTCCTATGTCAAGGCCACTTATATAGCTGGCATGTGCTTGCCTTTGTGGCTGTGCAATCACTTGTGTAATCAATGTGGTAGCTTGATAGACTCCATCTCTGACATTCTCAGCTTGTCACTCACAATCAAGGCAGCCTCTTTGATAGATTACTTCATAATGTGGATGCCATTCCCAGTCTTTCAAGGGTATTCCTCTACTTGCTGAGGTTGCTCCATCATCTCCATTCACTATGTTATAGAAGTGATCATTGCTCTGCTCTTCCTTGAGGTCTGGCATCTCTTCATCATTGATGATCAACATCAAACTACAGACAATATATTCATCTTCTGATTGTAATTCTATTTCACACATAGCACTAAAATAGGTGATGGGTTTGTTGTTGTCATTGACATCTGATAACTCATCAAGGTTGTCACACTGGTTGTCTTCAGGTACTCCCTAATCATCCAAGGTTTCTTCATCCTTCTCTTTTGAGTTCTAAGGTGTCCTTGTCCTTTGTATTGCTACTATACTTGTTTCCAGGGTCTTCACCCAGTTCCAGTCATTTGTCATGAATGTCTGCTGCAAACAAACATCATTAAGGCTGTTCTGCCTTGGATTTAGGTGGGATTGGACACTGAGGTGCCATATGGCCCTCTTTACCACACCTGTAGCATGTGATTCCTGGGAAGAATGTCTTATTTTTCTATCCCTGCACAGGTTCATTTCCCTGCTTATCCTTTTGGCATGGATCACTGTTATTATCCCTTCCACCAAATTGGATGGATTTACTCTTTCTATAGTAAAGGATATTTCTCTTCCTTATGAACTGAGATCTATTCTGGCAATCAGAGACTTAAAGTCATTGTTAGACTTGCTTGTCTGTGAATTTTTATTGGGCATCTTTCCTCCTCCTGAACCAAATTCAGTTCTGAAGTGTAAGGCAATAGCTTTCTGGGCAGTCTCCATTCACTTCACTTCTTTGAGGATCTCCTCAATTGTCAAGTGCTCAGCAGAAATGCCTCTTGCTTCAAATACCAATCAGATGATTGCATGGGGTAGTCCAAGGAGGAACTTTCTCCAGAATGAGTTGTCATCTGGGGGTTGAACCTATCAACCAGCTGGTTGCTTTAGGTCATTATAGAATGACAGTACTCCCTTCACACAGTCATATTTAGTTCTATCAAACCAATCTGCTGCATTCTGAGCAGATGCTTCATATACAAAGTGCTTGAAAAGCTCACATATTAGAAACTGAAAGTTCCAGTTCTGTATTCATATGTCAGGCAATTCAGCCTCTTGATCATACCATTGGGCCACAATCCCTTTGAGGTACAGACCTATATACAGCACTCAATCCATGTCATGACCATGTCCTGCAATCTTGACCATATGAAAGTACTTCAGTTATTGGCTGATCCAGTTGTCAAATTTCTCCAGGTCATCCTGGCCACCATACTTGCCAGGCTTAGGTGGGTTCATTTCCTGTATATCAGGCCTGACCTGACCCAGTGGTTCTCCCAGCATTTTGTATATCTTCTGAGCATATTGCTCCTGCATTGCATTCATATAGTGACCATTTCCAGAAGTATATCCCCTGAGTTATTGTCATGTTCCATGCACAGAATACAGAATGGCTCTTTGATTATATTCTCACATTGATTCGTCATTCTCACTTGATAAGTTGTCCTCAGAATCATCATATGGATTGTTCCTAGGGGACCCCAGGAGTGGAGGTCCATGTGGAGACCTATTGTTACATAATTATCATTTGCCCTGTCATTACAGGAGTCCTGTGGGCCACACCCAGGAGGCACATGACCTCTCCTTTCCTCATGAGGTTTGTCTCTAGGGTGACTGATCTGTCTGTCCCTAGGCCATTTGTTTGCTGTCATGTGTTCAGCTTATTCAGCTTTGCACTGTCACACAATGTGTCTCATTATCATGTTAGGAGCATGGTTCAGGTACTCTGGACATTTTGGAATGTTCACCAGAAACTTCCTGTGGGATGCATGTTCCATATGCTGTCTAGCAGGTGCTGGATTCTTATACTGATCATCATAATCTGTTAATTCAGATATCCTAACTTCTACAGGCTGTTTTTCCCATTTTACCAAGTTATCAGTTTCTGTTGTCAATTCTTCACTGATTTTTCTCAGCATGCCTTGATTTGCCTTGCTCAGTGAGGGAGCTGAGAGATCCTCCAATGAGCTGGCTCATTGTCTCTCATAAGAAATTATCAGCCATAATGGCCATCTCAGGTTTATCAAAACCTCCAGGAATAGGTTCCTTTACCTGGTCCACTCTGTCATCCAAGTGCAGGAGTACTTCATGCTTCTTCCCTTTCTTTGCAGGACTAGTTGGTTGTGTTACCAACAGATGAGTTTGCTCATCAGTTGAAGGGTTCAACACCTTCTCAAACAATGCTTTTGCTGCATTGCAAGTCCATGCTTGAGAAGCTGTGCAGCACATATCAATCATTATGATGATTGTCAAAAAAGTATAAAGTGTTGGGTATTCCTCTGGCCTTAGATCACACCAAATGACAAGGATTGTCCTTGATTGATGTACAAAATGAAGAAAGGGATAAGGATGTCTTAATGACAGCCCTTAGCCTTATATACTAAACATGAAACATATAACATATATATAGTAATAAATGCCATACATGATTTAAAGCATGCATGACACACATTGGCAAATAGGGGCTATTGCCCATAAACAGAACAAGTCCTTACATTGCAGTTCAAACATCTGTCTGGTAAAAAAATAGTTTGGATCAGTCGCATCTATTTATTGGATGAGGCAAGACCAAGACCAAGATTGATTTGGACTGTATGATTGGTCTGAATCAGTCCCAGTCCAGTCCAGTTTTGGTCTTTTATTGGTCTGAGGGACCAGACTTTAGCACACTAGCTGATTCTAACTAATGGACATTAGTTTCAAATGCCTCACATGTGCAGAGCCATGGGTCTACTAAAAGGTTTGCTTGGTGAGCTAGATCAGACACATCAAGAGGTGTGTAGTAAACTATCCCATGACTTCAGACATCAAAAATCTTGCAGGAATAACATGAGAATAACAAACTATGGAGTCACAAGGTGGGCAGAGGCAAGAGAGCTGCACCACTTCCATACACTAAATTCTAGGAATGCCTTGTGCCTTGGCTGCCTAGAATTCCCTTTTCATATTTTATGTTGAAATTTTCTGATGAAATCATGCACACCTCTGAATGCTGGAAATCCCAGTTGGTTGTCTCCACAGTGACTGTAGGGACACTTATTGGTGAGTTGAGGGTGGTATGGCTGGATCTTGTTTGAAGTGTATGTAGCGCGTTCCCCAAGGCTCGACAAGGTAGTCCTCATGCTCCCTCTCTGTATCCGGAAACAGAACCTTCATGTCTTGTTCCGAATTCCTCTGCCAAATCCATTGCCTTCCATCAGGGAGGACTACCCATTCCGCAGTCAGGAAGTCGCCTCTCTCCTTGGTCAGGTAGACATGAACACGCTGCTTGGACTGGTTGTAGACGGTGACCGGGCCGAAAGAGGCGGTTACGAGTCCACTGCAACAAGTAGTTGGCAACACCCATAACCAATAACCCGAGCGGAAGCATGCCTTACTCGTTATCACTTAGCATCACCATGCTAATAATTTCTGCTGGATAAAAACGCGGATACAGTCGCGATGAGCGTGACCAAAGACTGGGGCAAGAGTGATGTGTGAGCACAAGTTGAGGAAAGCAAGGATGGGATGGGGGCATTAGAGGAGGAAAACTCACTACTAATAGTAACTTGAAAGTCTGCACCTGTGCGATGCGATTTTTTTCTGAGGTTCGTGGAGGGTAGATTGGTTATTTATACCCTTCCCTTCAGGCTCCGAATCATGCACCCCCCTAGTGTCGGAGCAAGCCGGGTGCTCCTGAAACTACACCGCGGATTCCCCTGGAATTCGAAGAGCAACT
>JBBPQO010000402.1:0-11111 GCA_038092535.1 Xerocomus subilludens | reverse complement strand
AAACGTGACAGCTTGTACGGCGGATCCTGCGTCGAAATTCCCGGCTTGTATGGAAACACTCTTGACTTTAGCGTCGTTGCAGCATGCTGTACGTACTACGTCTGCTGTAAATCAACTGATTCGATCAATGGAATAATCTCGGACGTTCGTTACACACGACAGTCGCACCCGACGGGCGGCAAGCTCTGGCCGTGCACTTGGTCAGGAAACAGGGCCGAATAGGCAACGAGACACACGATATTAATGCCCTGTATAACCCTTGAGATTGCGGATACCGTATTGTAAAAACATTGTTCGTTTGAGTAGGAAATGCGAGGGATGCAACATTGACGAGATGGAATGTGTGACGAGTGCGCTGATAACTAAGTCAAAGTAGGCACAGTGAAAGTTGTACGGTTGGTCAAGGGCCGAGGACAAACCAATGCAAGAAACCACACGTAACGAGCCAAACGGTCGACAAGAAATGGAATGGGAGCGGAAGGATAATGTGAAGAATAATGTAGAACGAATGCGATTGACCGTGAACGGGGAATTCTGTCGACCTCGTCATGTGAGGAATATTGCGAATAATTTTAAGGGAAGGCGAGCGATGAGACGGATGGTGTATGCATATAGTAACGAGGACTGGAATGAGTGGGAATGGCGGCACATTGATTGGCCGAGTCGACACAACGTGGAGGCAAGGGGAAGTGCGGGCGGGAGGTCTTGCGCATCATGTGGTTTGGCACAGCTAGACGCGCTGGCTCGGTCCCCTTCCTCCAAGAAACAGCTTGTCGATGAGCGTGGTGAAAGGGTGGATATTGTAAAGGAAGGGTGATGCATGGATGATGGAGATGGATGGTAGAAACAGTGCACAAGTAGCTGAGCGTGTAGGTGGTGTTACATTTTGTAAAAGCGGCATCGGAGGGATGCGCGCTATGCGACAGCGGCAACTCGAGGTGAGCCATTCAGATTGTGGAGTGCGGGGCGGCTATAAGCAACAAACTCGTGAGGAAGATAGTGCTCTGGAGGTGCTTCGACGTGTTGTTTGTTGACGGAGAGCTCGAATGTATTGGGAAGATTCTCCTTGTCGTCTTCAGACAGGACTGAGCTTGAAAACTCTAACGAGAACGATGAGGGGCTTGTAGGTGTCAAAGGAAAATCATCTGAAATGTCAGATATCGTCGTGGCGGCACTCATTGGTGTACTTGTGCCGGATAGCAATGCAGAACGCTTCGGCGTTGCGGGGAAAGGTACAATTTGCTGTCGGTCATAGCGACCTCCCTGAAGATAGAACTGAACAACGAACGTTGCAGCCTTCGAGTAAAAGGCATAGGAGTATTTCTTCACGAGGGTCTCGGAGAGATCATTGACACGCTTGGCAAGGCGATTATCCAAGAGCTCGACAATTTCTTGACATTCCACTGTCTCCTCAAAGAGGCGCCTAAGTTTGCCACAAAGAAATCGCGCAAGCGTCAAAGCGCCTAACGCTACGGACGAGGGAGGATATTTGACGAACTCGCGATAGAAAAGCGTCATCTCCATGAGGAAACGTGCGACATGCTGGACCTTTTCTTCCTCGACGAAAGGATCGCAACACATCAGGCGAAGCCAAGCCTCCGCGGTGGGGTGGCCAAGAGTCCATTGGATCGTTGCAAGTACGTGGCCTTCCATTTGGATGAAAGCCGATTCATCGTATGTTTCCCGACAAATCTGCGCGAGCTCTTGAACAGTTGGTACGCGATCTTTGGCGTCTTCAAACTTGGCCGCGATCCATAGTGCTGCACATCCAACAAGCTGGTAGTGCTTGATGTATACGATTCGGCGAGACACATAGCGGTCCACTATATTGAGGGTGAGGTAGAGCGTCTCCGGGCGGAGGCGAAAAGCAAAGTGGATCTCGACGAGAAAGTCGACTAGACAAGGGCGCATATGCCACCGTATTTCAGGCTGTTGGTCCATGGATTGGGCAGATGACATGGTATACCTCTTTTTAACATAGGAAGATCAACATCAAGGCATCGGAGACATCTGGACAGATCTCACCTCCATTTCATGCATATAGTACCGAATATCATCGCGGTACTCTTCCTCCAGAAGAACTCCTTGTCGTCGAAGAGCGGCGATTTGCGCGTCGCGTTGCCGTTGTTGAAGCAAAGCAGCCTTGGCAGAGTAGGGTGATTTGTTCCTGGGAACAAGGAGACCACCTGGAGTTTTGTGTATTTTAGATATGCCTGTCGGAGATGGACGCTTCCTCGGGTATGCGACCTTTCGAGAGCCTCGATAGGAAGAGATCGAAATGTCTTTCATGTCTGATGCAAGGGGATCGGTGTGCGTTGACTGAGGGTAATTGACCAACAAGAGGCTGGGAAGATGTTCCGCGAGAGTAACACCGTTAGCATGGGTCGGAAAAAGGACAAGAGACAGAGGCATGAATATGGGAAGTGCCTGAAGGTGGCACGGAGCGCGAGGGACGTCTCGATTCACTGGTGATGTGCGAGCAAAAGCCCTCACCACCTTGATGAACAGATTACAGGCGGAGGTTGAAATATGGCATCCAACATGACCGATGTCAGTATTGGAACATCGGACATTTGGCGTGCCACACGGCGAACAAGGATTGAAGTAGTACTCACCGAGGACAAGATGGTAATTGATCATGCAATGACGATGAACAACTTTGGGGGACACGCCAGATAACAGTGGCAGGTGGTCGAATGTGGCGTACACTGGAGACTAGGATCGTGGTCAGCGTGGAGGGTCGTGAGTACAGGGAGGGATCTGGAAGCGAAAGACAAATGACAAGTCGCCGCCGCAAGTGACGACGAGGAGCAACGAGTCCTCTGAAACGAAGACCCGACAAGAAAAGAGAGGAAGGACTACTGGAAATGAATATAAGAGCACAGCAAGTACAACAAAATAACATAAAAAAGGACCCAAACAAGTCTATAAAGAGAAATAATAATAAAAAGGGGGGGCAAGAAGTGGAACGGTGAAACTTCGCTGTAATCCAATCAGCTCATCCGAGGCAGGCCCTCTGCCTGGGACGTTTCTTGTTCCAGTCACATTGATTGATCACTGACTCCTTCCCCCGGCAAATCCAGGCCGACAAGAGCCCGCACCAACACGTGGAACGGCGTCGGGGCTACGCGCTGTTTCCCACGACCCCACGTTTCACAGCGTCGGGAGAAAAGTGACGTATATCTACAACTCACACTGTAACTTGAGGGTTTGGCGCCTGTGCTCTTGTGTCTGCCAGCCACGAACCCATGTCAAGCAAGGACGATCGACGGACAGAATGCGCTCACAATCTGCTTTCAATAATTTGCTGTTCGCCAATTCAACGATATCATCCATGTACACTGACGACTTTGACTCACCTGCGAACGGCGACCACGGACTTTCAAGGTACCTTGCGATTATAAGGAAAATAAGGAAAATGGGTGGTAGGGAAGCGAGAGTGGGTGTAAAGAGAGACTGGCGAGTTGGATGGGTCTAGAGTGGGTGCAACGCAACGACTGCAAGAAAATCGTCACTGAATCGAGTATCAAGTAACAGAGCACGAGTCGGGGGAAGCGGTTGGAGGTTGGTTAGAGGATCCAAGTCGAGGTTTTACCTCCGGTAATGCGAGAAAAGCATGTGCCGCTTATCCATTTGTCCTTTCAAGCGGACATGCGGCGTGTATTACTTACTTCGTCCTCGGTGATATTTGAGCACTCAGCTTTTCGTTCTGATTTGGCAGGATAACTCCACGTTGTCTGCCTGCAGGCATTGATGTTATCAACTTTATGTAAGTTTATACGTTAGTTTTCTGAGAAGCACAACCAGTGCGTCTGCTGCCAGTGCGACGAGGTCGTTGACCTGGCTGTATACTAATAGTGGACCCCGATATTCTTCACGTTTGTTTCAATTTCAATGAGATTGTTCACGGTTGGACATCTTGTTTCATAAGTCGCCGCTGGTCCCTCCCGCCTATCAGTCACTAGTCATAGTAGTCACTTCTTCGTATGCAGTATAGTTTCACACATCGTCCATCGAGAGGTACATACAGCCTGCGTCCCTATCGGATTCCCAAATTATGATCTAACGCTGTGAACTGCTTATGCGGTGACAGGTACTTAGTCCGTCAGATCTCACGATGCGGCGCGGCGAATGTTGGACGCTGCCGAGTGGCAGTTGACAACAGGCTTATCTACTGGTTATCCCAGTTGATGGTCGTCTTGCAAAAAAAATCAGCTGGGGATAGGACGACACTTGAAACTCCACGGCATTCGGTAGGTTCAAGTGCGCCCCCACGTTTTGTTGGTTGCCACGGAATAACAGAAGTCTTCCTTCATGGTGGCCAGATTCTCAGTGAACTGCCTCTCCGCCCACTCCCGATCACTCCCGATCAGGTTCTGCCCCTCCGCAATTGCCCCTCTGCGCTTGACACACGATGGCAGATCGGCGTGCACGTACTTACATAACAAGCACATCTCAGCCGAACAGCATATGCATCCCACTCTAACTTGTGCCAATGTACTTATGGCATGTCCAAACTCATAATTCATAGTGAAACAGTAAGAAAAATCGAACGAGCGGATACTGAAACTATGTATCAAAAAGGAATGTAGGCAAGGTCCACAAAGAGGCATCAGACGAACAGGAAGAAACGAAATTGGCAAGTATATATAGCATCTAGCTCAGTCTCTGCGCGCTCCGTTCATGAGTAAAGCCATGAGATCATGGGTGGGTTGATTAGAGCCCCCCCCACCGAAGCCTTGCTGCTGGAGGTGCAGTGGAAGGATATGTGGAGGAATTTGTGGCTGAGACTGTTGGGGTTGTCTCAAAGCGATATGAGGTGGTTGAACCTGAGGGCCCTGTTGCCCAAATCCTCCCCCAGGCCCGCGCAGCCCTCCATGCATGCCATTAGCCCCGGAAAGACCCAACAATTGGGTCTGACTGGATCCGAGATTCCCAGGATGAACAAGTCCCTGTAGCGCGCTCGGACCCAACGTCCCTTGTAGCTGATGTGAGCCTGGGTGGGGACCACGAATCTGAGGCCCGCTGCTGAAGCCTAGCGAAGGTTGTTGGAAGTTGTTGAAAGGTGGTTGAAGCCCGTTTCCGTGTACTGTTCCATGAACGCCGCCATTCGCCATCCCAACAGATGCATTGACAAACTGGCTGGGTTCATGGGGAGGCCGCCCACCTAGATTAGCGAGGCCGGGCGGTAAACGTTGCACTGAGGCGAGGTGATTAGGAGATGGAGCACCGCGGAACTGAGTTGCCTGCATCGAGATAGGACCATTCCGACCCATGTTGCCATGCTGCAGATGGATCGAGGGTACTGGACCTTGATAAAGCTGGGTTGGGCCACGTTGACCGCTGTTGAATTGCATGGGTTCGTCAGGGAAGTCAGAGAACATGGCGCTGCTCTGTCGACTGCGAGGTGGTGGTGCAGAGCGAAGGCCAGGTACCATGCCATCTGGCACAAAGTTTCTGTCATCATAGAGGGAGTCCATCCGACCAGGGCCGATTAGATGGAGATGGCTCTGAGTGTTTTGCAAAGAATGCATGTTGCTCGAGGGCGATCCATAACCTATATCAAAGCTGGGAATTTTGGGTCAGTATGGGAACTTTCAGAAAGACCTTCAGATCCAAAGGCTTGTGGTTGATTACTGTCACATGGGAGTGGGTGAAGGAGTATGAGGGATATTAACCAATTCAGCACTAAGTTCAGAGACTTCTTCTTGATCTTCCTGGAAAGAGAGAGTTTTGTTGAGAGGTTTGTCTTCCTAACTGGAAGAGGAAGGTTTGATGATGGTGGGGGAGTGCTCATGAGGATACTGCCAAAGACAGAGGATGGGGTTCTGATTGGAAACAATGGTGAGAACCTACAATGACAGTAGTCCAGAAAGTATATGCTAGTCTTTTATTATGTCTGGCCTTGTGTAAGGATGGATGTAGACCTTGAAGATTCAGAGGCTCAATTGCTTGGAAGATTCAAGTGAGGAGATGGTTGGAAATGTTCCAACAAAACTTGACAACAAAGAGGGCTGCAAGGTTCTGACAGCTAGACAGCTATCATAGGGCCAGAGGTTTGAAGAGAGATGTCATTTAAAGTATAACATAGACTTACAGAGGTCCAAGGAAATTGATAGAGGATATATTGCTAGGTGAACCAAGCACAAGGTGATAGTATGAGGTGAGACTAGCATGGGAGAATATTGATTGGTATCACATGGTTTATACAAGAAGGGACCCAAGTTGAGGGCAGGTCAATAGAATATTGAAAAACAAAAAGGAACTATGAGTAATACATGTACAAGGCAACACATCATGGAAGTCTGAGAAACATTGGAGAACAAAAGGTAAGCATGACAAAAGGAATACTGGACAGAACCCAAATGGCCTGGTAGAAGTCCAAGAAAATGGTAGGCATATACAAGGACAAAGAAAATAAAAGAGAAAATAAATAAGCAAATCATAACAAAGTGATAGTTGAATGCACCAATGTCAACAAAACAAAATACAGTTGAATGCACAGTCAATACATGAGGCAATTAAACAATGGATTGCATGAAATTCATAATCACGGGTTTCTCGGTGCAGAACCAGAACCACCAGCTCCTCCACCGCTGCCTGAAGTTAACCTGGCGATGGTTGGCTCTCTAGTACGGGTGACAGTGATAAGGTCCCCATCCTGTACGTTCTCGACCGTATGGATCTTCTCTCTAAGTCCATCGAGTTTCGAAATGATCACAGCTCCACTCTGATACTTGTCGAATGATCTAGTGACATCGTTTGCAACACTCAAATAGGGACCTTGAGGATACAATTGGATAGTAAGTCTTTTGCCGGTTTCGTTGCGGATGGAGAAATGGATGGGCGTGCTAAGTACGTCGCCTTGGCCGGGACCTCCGCCTTGTGAGGTTGACATTGTCCTGTGTTGTCTGCCACATGAGTACTTGATCAAAAAACAGGTGACCATACCATACCTGCGAGATAGTTATAAGGAATATGCAAAGCTGGAAATATTTGGAGTGACGATGATGGGCGCGATCAAAGACTAGATGGAAGAGTCATATCATACGTGAGCACAAGGACTCGGATGGGAGGAGGCCAAAACCCACAGCAGCAGTTCGTCACTCAAGACAACGGGATGCTTTTGCTGAGCCTCTGAGGGCAGATCAGTTGTTCATTTTATATTCTCTCCCTCCTGAGGCTCTTCAGACCTTCAGGTCTTCGCCAAACACGTTTCATGCCTGATACCGACATGAAACCGCGTGCCCATAACCGCCTGCCGATCTCGCGCGCGCTCACTTCGTATCGTCTCATTTCCTATCTCCGACCACATGATCTAGCGGTGGAGGTCACTTGTGAGGTGAATCTTACATTTGATAGTGGCTGCAGTTTCAGCAACATGCGCGTGGGGCAGGCATGTTCCGACGTATTGAGTCGAGGTGGTCTTGTTTGATAATTAGCTCCGCCGCCAACGAGTCCCCTGGTTCCGATATGCTGTACTGATTCTGTGCTGCCTCGAGATTTGATAGATCTCATGCACCAATCTTGACCCAGCCATCTTTGGACCAAGACGGATGTAAAGGAAATGCACAGCGATGGACGGTCGTCTCCATAGACATGGAACACCCTCTTGTAATCGGATGCAGTGCAGGGGTAGTGCAAGGGCGGATGCGCAGTAGTAAGTAGTTGCACATGGACGGTAAAGCTTCGTGCGATCTGCAGATGCTGGTACAGTACTAGTGAGACCAGCAAGTGATTTGGCTCTGTTTGGCCTGTTGCGATAGGTCCAGTTTTTGCACTCAACCTCCATGTCCCGTCTCATCGTAAAGAACCTCCCTTCGAACTTAACCCCAGAACGTCTCCGAAAACACTTTGAACAACGAGGTGCACCTCTCGGGACCATCACCGACCTCAAAATCGCGCATAAACCAGATGGCACCTCTCGGCGATTTGCCTTTGTTGGTTTCAAGACCGACAAGGAGGCAGCTGCCGCTCAACAGTGGTTCGACCGAACCTTCATCGATTCGGCCCGAATAAGTGTCACGATTGTAGAGGTATGAGGCATCCAGTCGTTTTGTAGCGTAATGCAAATCATTTGAAAATAAAACAGGGTACCAAGGATGCACCAACGCCCCGTCCAAACAAACGACGTCGACTTGCTGATGAGGACGACAGTAGCTGCAAACCTGCTGAACCTCGTGTCCTGAACGATTCCGTGAAGGAAACCATTCAACAGACATCACGCCTGTTCCTTCGTAATCTTGCCTTCTCATCTACTGACAACGATCTGCTTGCCCTCTTTCGGCCATTTGGAGAAATCGCGCAGGTGAGCGTTTGTTGGCAGTTTCGATGGACCCGTTGTCCGGGATGACAAAATTAATAGGGACATCAGATTCTCAAGGAATATGATGATCCTCAGGGAAATAAATGATAGATATATATTCTGACCTTCTGTTGTCGACGCATTTCGTAGAGGCCGTACGCTGACCCAATGCTATAGGTATGATATCTGTTTCTTCTACGATGCAACGCTGTATAGGGAAATCAGATCTATATGATATGATGGCCCAATAAATCGAAAAGTAGACGTTTTTCCCCATTATATCCACCATGCAATTGTTATATGGTGCTAAGTTGTTGGTGGGTTCATAACCCGCTTGATCCAGTGTCCAGGAAATTCAAAGGACTTGCATACGTGACTTTCGTACAGCCCTCTTCCGCTCTTTCCGCTTATGAAGCACTCGACAAGAAGTCTTTTCAAGGCCGATTATTACACATTCTACCCGCTGTCGATCGTAAAGGCAAACTTGGCGAATTGGACGATCTCTCGATCAAGGCCGAGCGCAAGGCAAAGCGTAAGGCAACCGCGGGGCGCGAGTTTAACTGGAGCATGTTGTATATGAATGTTCGTCACGCCAATGTCCTGTCGCACCTCCTTTCCCGTAGTCTAATCTATTTCGTTGTGCTCAGAGCGACGCTGTGGTCTCTTCGATTGCGGATCGTCTCAATGTACCCAAAGCAGAGATTTTGAATCCTGATTCTGGTAACGCGGCCGTGAAACTTGCGCTCGCAGAGACGCACGTCATCCAGGAGACAAAGTCCTACCTCGAGTCGCAGGGTGTCATCCTTTCCTCTTTCTCTTCTCGAGGGCGCTCGGATACGACAATCCTGGTCAAGAATATACCGTACGGGACGACCGCAGATCAGATCCGCGAATTATTTGAGGTGCATGGCAAGCTGAGCAGGGTCATTGTGCCGCCCGCGGGAACGATGGCGGTCGTGGAGTTTGAACACGCTGTCGAGGCAAGCAAAGCTTTCCGTGTGGCTGCTTATCGGCGTCTAGGAAATTCTGTCATATATTTGGAGAAAGGCCCCCTCGGAATGGTCCAAGGCGCGTCCGATGATGACTCAGAGCCTCAGCCCGTGAACACCGTCACTTCTGGACTTAAAGCGGTCACTATTGCTGAACAGGAGACAGTCGATTCAGCGGGAGAAGAAGTGTCTCTATCTGCGGGATCGACGCTTTTCGTCAAGAATTTGGCTTTTAGCACGACGACCAAACGGCTTAAACAGGTGTTTGGGAACTTGCCTGACTTCGCGTTCGCACGCGTCCAAACCAAGGCAGATCCAAAGCGACATACCATGCCTGGGGTTGAAGCTCCTAGGCTCAGTATGGGCTACGGGTTCGTTGGATTTAAGACAGTCGATGGAGCCAAGAAAGCGCTCAAAGGGATGCAAGGGTTTACACTTGACGGCCACGCACTGCACGTCAGGTTCGCTGGACGTGGGACCGAGGAAGAGGAATCCAAGGATAGAGCGACTGCCAAATCCCGAACGACCAAGATGATCGTGAAGAATGTTCCGTTCGAAGCGACGAAGAAAGACGTTAGGGAACTGTTCGGGTACGTTTACCACGCGTACTCGTAGTGCGGTAAATATTGAGCACCCGGCAGCGCGCACGGTCAACTCAAGTCTGTCCGTCTACCGAAGCGGTTCGACGCTCGGTCCCGCGGATTCGCGTTCCTTGAGTTTGTTACGCGACTCGAAGCTGTGAATGCATATAGTGCGTTGCAGCACACGCATTTGCTGGGGCGGCATCTTGTCCTGGAATGGGCTGAGGAGGGAGAGCAGGACCTGGATGTTCTACGGCAGAAGGCGGGAGTCGGGTTCGGTGGTGGTGGTGCGCTGCCAGGTAGAAAGAGGAAATTCATGGAGCAGGACGCGCTTGAGGGGGACTAGCTTGTAC
Organism: Xerocomus subilludens; assembly: GCA_038092535.1. NCBI lineage: Eukaryota > Fungi > Basidiomycota > Agaricomycetes > Boletales > Boletaceae > Xerocomus > Xerocomus subilludens. Next base: position 883 of record JBBPQO010000402.1, on the reverse strand, counting down.
TGTTTATTCCACGCCGCAAACGCGTTCAATGCAACAACGCGTTTACTCCTGCTCGTTCCCGACAGAACTTCAATTTCAACCCGAAGAATGCAGAAGAGAATCTTACAACTCTGCAATGGGGTCAGAGATTGTGCAATTTTGGTTTCAAGATGGCGGCCTTGTGCTGGGTGTAGAGGGAAAGCGTGAGTCAGAGTTCACCATGCCAAGCTGATGGCTTCTCTTGTTCTCAATGCTCGCATCCTCAACCAGAACTAATGCAGACCTTTCATGGTTGTCCATACGTCGGACCGCCTCATGATACACTTCATGACTAAATACTGGTTCTAGATTGGATGTATGATTATGATCACAGGTGAGTAGCTTACCTGTTTGTCAAAGTACTTCCTTTATTGAAGACATATCGGCCAGTTCATCTGAACTATGATCTCCCTTTCTAGACTTTGTGGCTAGGCACTCAGAATATCCACTAACTACGTGATTTTGGATTTGCGCCAGTGGTGTAAACAGCAGCTCTTCGCGTGGTGGCCACCGAAGGTCGTTGAAATGAACACCACGGCCATGCCAAATGCAGGTCAATATTCTCTCCTTGGATTTCGTTCCAACCTCACAGACAGCCTGTAGAAGCGATATGTCTTGCGCGCGAATTCGATATCCCAGAGATCTTGCTGGCAGCATCCTACGCGCTCGCAGTCCAACGTTGGGAGAACGGTGGTGACGGCGGGCGCAGTCACTGGACTCTTTCTACTGAAGATCTGCGACACCGGTCGAGAAATGCTACAGGAGCGCTTGACCGCCTTACTCGTCAATTGGGACCCACGCATGAACGCCGAGTTGTATACTCTGTCGCATGTGCCAGCCTGCATGCATGCATTGTTGCCAGAAC
>JBBPQO010000401.1:0-11112 GCA_038092535.1 Xerocomus subilludens | reverse complement strand
ATGGTGTCCCTGAATCTGATGAGATGTGTTTTATGGAACAACCAGAGGGTTTCTTAGAACCTGGTATGGAAGACTACATATGGAAACTCAAACAGGGGTTATATGGAATGAAATAGGGTGGTCATGTCTAGAACAAGACACTGCATGCACAATTACTTGATTGGCAATTCTCCTGCCTTGAGTGTGAGTACTGTGTATACTTCTGGCATGACCCTACTGGGACCATTGTCCTTGCCATACATGTCAATAACTTCTTTATGCTGGGTGATTCCAAACTGGCAATCTCTTCATTCAAAAAGCAAACTCAGATGCATTGGAAAATTTCAAACAGTGGCCCTGCATATTTCCATATTGGCATTGCAATTGAGCACGATCATTTCCATCATTCCATCACCCTATCTCAAACTGCTCTTATAGAATGCATTATCTTACAACTTGGCATGTTGGATGCTTATCCTGTGGCCATCCCTCTAGAACTAGGGACCTACCTCTTTAAGATGACCTCCCCAGTTACTGATATCAACCATGCAGCATTGTCCTGCATCCCTTATCATGAGCTTGTAGGTTCTCTCATGTATCTCACCATCAGCACTCACTCTGACAGCATCTTTGCCATCAACCAACTATGCTGCTTCTTGGACTCATATGGTAAAACTCACTGGGAGGCCACAAAACATGTTGTCTGCTACCTGAAGGGTACCTGCCACTTATGCCTTGTCTTGAGTGGTGAGCATATAGTCCATTTGCTATGCTACACTGACAGCAGCTACACTTCCTGCCCAGATACTCACCACTCTACAAGCAGTTACTGTTTCACCCTTGGATCTGGCATCCTTTCCTGGCAATCCAGTCATCAAACCCTCATAACTCTGTCAACTTGTGAGGCAAAATATGTTGCTGCATCTGAAGCCTCTCAAGAGCTTGTCTGGTTACATGAACTCCTTGCTGGTCTCGCATTCTGCCAAACTACCACATTGCCTCTCCTTCACGACAACAACAGTGCCATTGTTGTCTTGGATGATCCAGCATTTCACATGAAACTCAAACATACCCCCATCAAATACAACTATGTGTGCAAACACATGGAATCCAGCCAAGTCTACCTATGTCATGTTCCCAACAAGGAAAACATTGCCAATACATTTACTAAAGCATTACCCCACAAAATCTTTGAACAACACCACTCACACATGGGACTTCACGACCCTACACAAGGGAGAGTTACAGAGATCATCCCTTGATCTTCTCTTTCCCATTACTTCATTTTCCCTTTTTACCTTCCCTTTATTTCTGTTCCAATCCCTTTATTTTTGTTCTGAAACCAGTGTTGAGGGAGAGTGTTGGAGCATGTGACACTTGGTAGTCACAACATTCCAAACTCTATATCCCTTGGTATTTATTCTTACAAACCCTGTTTGTCTGCTTTCTTCCCAACCATCATACAAATGAGTTGGGAAGTAAGTCTTTCTCACTTATCTGTCATACTGCCATATTTACACATGCTGTTAGCTGATTGTGTCTAGGTACATAATCCAACCATCATACAAACAAGTTGGGAATTGATTGTGTCTAGTTCTTAAAGATCTCAGTATGGAGTGATAGACAAGCCATGATATGATCTTGAACGGTCCTTTCAATTTACTTAGAATGTTTCTGTCTTTGGGCTTAAGTAATACATATGGCAAGTTTCAGCAGGAGACTGAGTTTCAATCTGCCACAGGTTTATTCAAGCCAGAGTCTAGTGCTTCTAGCAACTGACAGTGCTGGTCAGAGCACTTAAGGTGTACTATGAACACCACTATTATAAGTCACAAACATGCCCTATTTGGAACCCAACATAATAACACATGCCAATGGCATACGATCTCTATTATAAGAGCCAGTTTAGTATGATCATGCATTGTTAGCCAGCATCACCAAAATACTACCTTTCTGGCATCAAATGGCAAGGCTCTGTGCCAGTGGTACTATTGCCAGTGGTCTTCATGTGCCACCACTGCCTCCCAGCATTGATCACACTCCCAAAGACAATTTCTCTGACCTTGAGAAGAATGACTTCAATATTCCAGCCAATGTTCAAGTCAATATTGATGCTTTACCACAGCTTGGCCATGACCTTGGTTCCCCCAATCCTTCCACTCAATCTCATGCACTCAACAACACTATCTCAATGTATAACCAGATTTCACCTCTTGCTACTGACGATGTGATGTCTCAGAATAATTAGGGTGTTCCCTCCACCCCCACCACCCCTCTTTTCAACCTCTATCCCTTCTCGCCTACTCCTCATGACTCAGGTGACAAGGCCTTTTCCTCAACTCCCAGCTTATCACATAGCAGCCTCATTGCATTATCTGGGATCAGAAATGCAAAATTCAAGGGGAAGTCTCCTGCAGTGTATAGCATTGGCAGGTTGACCTCCCTCTCTTTACAGGCTGCACAAGCCAGTGGGTCTACTCTAGGAACATCACTTGCCATTCACAGCATGGCAGGTGCCATCATGCAATTTGATGACAACCTGAACTGGAACTTGAAGTGGCTCGTTGTACTGGCTGAGGCATCCCAGGTCCAAACAGTTGAACCACAGCCTATTGCCCCACAAATATGCCCAACATCAGACATACTGCTACATCAATGGTCAAAACCAATGATCGCTTAACTGCTGACGCTTGAGGAAAGCTTATCCTTGCATTTCTATCTGACACATCCCTTGCCCTATCTTACATCAAGCTCACCAATGCTCCCAAAATCCAAGAGGCATTTGTCACAAGTTGGGGAAAAAAGACATATTTGAGGCATTTAACACTGCCAAGTCTTTTGGCACCAAAGACAATTTTTTGTTCAAGCAAGTGTTTGTCATCATTCATGTATTTTCTGTGGCATCTCACTCACCCTCATCCTGTATTCTTTTCGACATGTATGTATGCTATCAAGTTGTAGCTACTATTACATGTGATGGTGTCAGTGTCCATTGTTCTACTTGTCAATGCATATCAATGTTCTCTGAATCACAAGCATTTTTAATCACAAGATAGTCTGCCCACATATGGCTTGCAATATTAGCACTCAAACCTCTGTCATGTTGTCCATAGTCATACTTGTCATCTCCTGGCATGCCATTGTCAGTACCATCCAAATCTTCAGAGTCAGAGTCAGTATTACTATCAGCCACTTTGAATTCATGGAAATGGATGAAATCGTATAGCACTGCCAGTGTGGCAGGAATCAGTACCTGTATGTTGATGGCATAACACAGACCAAGGTGAAGTATGTGAAAGCTTTTTTTCAAGATTCCAAAGATGCACTCAATGATATTCCATAGGGAAGTGTAATGCAAGTTGTAAAGTTCTTCCTTGTTTTCTGGCCTGAATGGCATGAGGTCAATTAATGAGAAAAATGAAATACAACCATGCTTACCATCTGTTTGCCCAGTCCCATTCAGCCAGATGGTAGCATTTACCACGAAATGGAATAAGTAACAATGGCCTCAAGGGGTAACTGAGATCTGCCAAGAGGTATTTGCCCTTGGGAATGACCAGATTGCATGAAAGCACATGGTCATACACCCTGGAATCAAAAGCAGATCCTTTCCATCCCATGAGTATGAACTTGAAGAGAAGGTTGAAATCACATATGAATAGACAGTTCTGGGATGGAAACCCCTTGCAATTTCGAAATGTAGTGCCACCTTTTTTGGGTGGGGTTACTGGAATATGACTCCTGTTGACAGCACCAATAGCATCTTTGAAATATGGCCAGAATTTAGGGTTGTTTCAAATATGTTGTGAGATTGTAGTGGTGTTGTCAAGAGAAGTGACATATGTCATATAGAATGGTGGCAAGGAAAGTATGATGACCATCTGTCTAAAGTATCTATGAAAGGTCAGTTGACTCAGTAGTATGATCAGGAAGTATGCAATGTACTTTGAGATCATGTCATTTGATCACTGAAAACACTCCCCAATATGCTTGATAGGGAGACCCATGACACATGTGTACAGGAAAATGGCAAGTTGTTCTTCCAATGACATGAACCTTGAGTTTTCATGACCATAATCTCTGAGAGTGGAAATGAGGCAGTCAAAGATGTCTGCATGCATCCCAAGTTCAGTGCAGATGTGATCTGGGTGGCCTGTAAGGAGCTCCATGAGCCATCCTTCACCAGAAAGGATGGACATGCGGTAGGGTTCAGGTTCTTTGCATTCAGGAGGTTGGTATGTGAGTTCAATGGCACTGCCAACAGCACAGATGAGGATGCTTGTCAGCATTATAATGTACTGTATGATCCATTGTCACTGCTTAGGTCAAATGTTGAGCATGATCTTCGATATGAGGACATAATGAAGGTGGTGAATTGGAAGCTTGCTGAGTCTGAGTACAGGATGAGGGAAGGTGGCCATAATTGCCTGTAATGAAGGTTTAGACCCTCACAAGTCTAGACCTATTTTTCAGAGTCAGTCTGGCAGAAACTATTCAGAGCTCGTACTCTAGCCGGCATAGAAGCTGTGCTATAAAATCAGGTAGTATTCTTCTGGCAATGCCAGCTAACAACGCACAATCATACTGAACATCTGCAAAACGTCTGAAATGAAACAAATGGCAGTAGAGGTTTAGCAGGTTACATTGGGGTCACAGTCATGGGATGGAGGCTTGTGATTGGTGGAAATCAGCTAGTCTTTACAGCATGGACAATGCTCTCAACTATCCCACCTTGATCTTGCATAATGCACACTGATTTAGACTATCTCGCAGACATTTGTTATTATCGCAATCAGTACTGATTATAGAATGACAAAACTACTGAAGTGCATGATACATCTCTTTGTCTGCAAAGGAGTTAAGGTAGTAGTGTGTATATGCCTCTAAGCATGTTCCACTTGAGATCAGAATCCCTGGAATCTCCATACCATATACAGGAATCAACTCAATGTTGAGTACCACATTTGTGATGGGGACAACTGCACAAAAATTCATTGCAGCACCATGGGTTTGAGGGGGGACTATCCATTGTACCTTGTACAGCCCAACTCCAGTACCAGTAGAGTCATCTGGTGTTCCAACAACCTGCAGATATTCGATGTAGACGAGGGGGGTGCAAAGGTATGGAGGGAGCAGTGTTTTAGACTTGGAAGAAAAAACCAATTGAACTTGAGCAACATCTGATATATCGAGGAAGTATGGGAACTTGTAGTGAAGCAACCAAAAACATACCAAAAATGCCCACTTGATTAACACAGCTGAGGAGGACAGCATTGCAGCACCCATACAGTAGATCATCAGAAGGCAGACATGCTTGAACAACTTGGCTCTTCATTATATAGCACAATCAGAATGACAAATGTAGCTGGATACAGAATTGATACCATGAATTGACCTGCCCTGTTGTTGGATCCCAGAGGCACCTTGATTCATTGCTGGAAGCTGAGATGATGTATTCATTGATGGATTGCATCATGTCAAGCCATCTATACACATACTACATGCTGCCTAATGTAATACCAGACCTATCAGGTTGTAGCATCACATGAAATGCGATAGCCCTGTCATACGACACGATTCCATTGGGTCCTAAGAAGTGATCGCAGTAGGGGCATGGGCCTTTGGCTGTGATTTTGTGTTTGGAGAGCATGTGGGTGATGAATGATAGTGTTGGGTCAATTGCAGCAACCTCCTCATTCTCTGAGATGATTGCATTGTCCAATGGTGCATCAGACAATTAGAGAACATGGTATAGGTTAAAGCACATGACATTTTCTTCGCAATTCAGCAACTTCACAACCTAATCAAGAAAGTTCCAGGCTTGCTGATTGGTACATTGAAAAGGCATCTTGCAGTGAGTGATAAGTAGATGCTCACTGAAATTGGCTGTGTACTGGATAAGAGAACCATTGCTCTTGATATTACACATGAAGCTTTGCATGAGCTCAAGTTTCGGAATGTTGAAGTCCAATTGCCTCTGTAATGGCATGTTTAGTGGCATGGAAATCCTGTAATGCATTAACCATGGATGAAAGAGATGAGGTCGTAAAGGTAGGGTTCTGCACCTGATAGATGAACTCAATAATATGATGAATGGAATAGATAAAGTTGGAAGACAGGCCAGCATTCACAAGGGTTGGAATGAGTGTTTGTTGAATGTTCTAGTGTTCTCGCCCAGTCATTTGCTTGATGTGAGAAATGCTGGATGAAAAATGCTGAACATCAACATGCTTGTGGTGGTTCTTGTAGCATGTATCAAGGGGGTGACTGCCAGTTGCTTCTTTACACCATTTGAGTGGATGGTCAAAAAACCATTTGTGAGATGAGTGAAGAATCTCACCATTCAGAAAGTAGGCGGGATCTGCATATTTCCAGTCCCTGAAAAATGGTAGGTGGATACCTAGTAATTTGATAGTCTTTGCCACCTTCTGAAACTTAACGAGGTTCCAAGGATCAACCTTCTCATACAGATCCTTGATCTGTTTGAGTGTGCCTGCACCAGTGCAAGGCTTGTGTGAATATGGATCTCCAAACTCAGCAAGACTTGCCATCATGACAGGGGATGCATTTTTCAACACACAAGCAATCAGCTGCTGTTCAGGAAGATCTGCAATGTATGCCACAAGTGGAGTGTAGCAGTTACAAGTATACCCAAGGGGATCATTCATGGCCATGCCAGATTTTGCAGCCACCTTGAGAGATGCAAAGATAATGTCCATACAATGGTGGAAAATGTGTGCTGAAAGTATCATTTGGTAATCAGGGTGAACATTGACTGTTGGAATAGGCATGAATACGATACATCACCAGGCATACGAAGTTGCCTGCATCCTGACATCAGACTGAATATTGCCAATGGTGACAAAGATGGGGTACATTTCAAGTCTGCCAGTATGTCTTGTTACTGGAGTTTTATTTGATGTGACGATGATAGGTACAATTGTTGCCCCCTTAGGAAGCTGGTCCTTCAATATCGTCAAAGAGTCAATATGAGCCATGTAATATAACACCCAAATTACCTGAATATGATGCACTCAATTACCACTGAAGAACTCCCAAAACTCTCTCTCTGTACCATAGTAAACAACATAAGGGTCATACATCATATGATTGGCAAATATTGGATCGAAGAAAATGTCCTGTACAACCTCTAGCACATCATGCCAGATGAGTCAAATGGGTTGTTCTGTTTTGAAACCATCACATTTGATAGTTGTCGTTTTCCACTTGGAACCACTAGGCAACATATCAATCCATCCTAATATCTGTTCCACTAATGTAAATGATGGTTTCTCTCTGGTCTGGAACTTAAGCTGTGGATTAATTGCGGTTCACATAGACATAGTAAATTACATACCCATTTTAGTTTCAAAAAATCTTGCAATGCTGATTGATTGAGGTGTTGTGCAAGAAATTGGGCAAGTTCCCATTCACCCTCATCTGCAAATGGGTAGTAGATCAAATGTTCATGGTGTCTCTCATATTTGTCGGCCTTCATTTTGTCAAGAAGTGTGTCTCCCTTTCCATATACATATCCAGAATCTGGGTGATACTTGCCTGACATGGGAATACCATCAGGTCAAGGGGAAAATGCAGAAGGGATAGGAATGTGAATATCATTGCCATCAAGCAAGTAGCAGCCTTTCTGATCATTGTTCAAGTGATTGGCCAGTGCCACAGGAGAAGAGAAGGTGCTTTGACATTGCACACAATCAAAAGTAATGTATTTGTTGGGGGTGTCAGATGCTAGTAGAGTAGTAGTAGTGGATCATACTCCATGTTGAGGAATGTTGAGGCAGAGTCACTGCACAAAAAACTTCTAGGTCATTCAATCCCCGACAACTTACTTCTTAAAATCACTATCATATCAACACACAATGGACAGTGTCCCTTGCCTTTCATCTTCTGTAGAATCGTCCACTGACAGTAGTCCTGTGACTGCTGCCTCATTTTCTCCATTATTTATCTTGCAACACATCCTTTAGACACCTTCATGAAAGCATCCAATTCAAGATTCTACAGACAGCATTCTGCTTGATAAGGACCACTCCCCCCCGAACTCGCAATGTTCAAGAAAAGGCCTAAGTTGTTCATCACCTCCTACCCTCCCCCCTCCTTCTTCCCCCATTGTTACCATGCCTTTTTCAGCTAGGAAGTGCATTGTAGATGCACAAGCCTGACTGTGCATCAAATATCAACCTTATGAATGCAGGATTGCCCCCCCTCCTTTGGAGCTCTGCTTTGCCTCTAGGGCCATAGGTCAGAGTTCTTACACTAATATGAGTATGCAGGATGTCTTAGAGGTCGACACATTTTCTTGCTAATAATATTAAGCAATAACTGATAATTCTTACAGGGAGTGAGCAAACTCATTATCGGTCTATCTGAGATGCCAGATGAAGTGGTCCAGAAAGCATTGGCAGTGAAAACTACTTCGAAGAATTGCATTCTTGCACACCTCTTGACAATGCAGTCAATCGAGGGCATTTATCACCAAGACATCGAAGCAGCCAACATATACTTGACATCCATTCAGGATTTCTTGACAAAGCACAATCTTCTAGCTCTTGAACACAATGCTGCTTACTGCCATGCCATATATGCCAATGAATTGGTGGTCTTCACCATCACAGACCTACAAGTTGGTCAAATCTCACAAGTGGCAGAGGCATGTAAAAGGTTGAAGGTGTTTCATCCAACCAGGAGTGCCAGTGACACCTGCAATTCCACTGTGAATTCTGACACAGATGATCCGAATATATCTGATGACATGGAATATGCAAGTCAGGACAATGAGTCCTTGCACTCCAACAAAGAAAAAGAATAGTCCTGGCACTATGGTTAGTTAAGTTAGAAATCCTTATCATCCAAAACTAATTTCCAGCAGTGATCAAGCCATTGGACGTTGATTTGAAGAGTAGTCATGTACATGTAATCATCCTGTGTAATACCATCAATATGCTAAATTGAGTGATCACTGAGCACTGAGCACTGAGCATATTATTCACCCTAACCACCATGCATCATTATAGACCAAACAAAAATCAAGTGAGTAAAACACCAATGAATGATGCTAGCTACATTCTGTGGCTTTTAGGTCCCAGCAAAACCTGCTGCCATGCAGAGTTCAGGCGAATGTGGCAAGATCCAAGTTTCCTTGTCGAGAAAATCCCATAGGAACTCACCACACTATGGACCACAACTTCAAATGACCCATCAGCACCTGGTCCATCAGGATTATTGGCCTCCTCCTCTGCATACTATGATCCAGACATGATGAGTCACACCACCATAAACTATTTCAACAATATGTTTGGTAGTGTGGTTGAATCTTCAGGAGTGAGCACTACCTATGACAACTCTGCCTATGATCCTTGGTGAGCTTGATATGATTCTGATTCTGTTGACACTAATCCAGCTGGCTGACACTTCAGGTTGGATGTGACTTATGATAACACTGGCTTCTATGATTCCATGGAGATGGCTGCTCACTTTTACTACTATCCCACGTTGTTGTTCAACTCCTTAGACCATTACTCTTCAGGGCAATGGGCCATTCAAGCTGCCAGGAACTATGGGTACAAGCAGATTGATCAACAATATTACATGACCACTGCAGGCAGTGAGATGTATTCACACCCAACCACCAGTTTACTCTTGCATGCCCAGTTTGCAGCACAGCAGTAAATTGGTGATATTTGTACAGGTTCTCATGTGGTTGTAGTACAACCGACAAGAAACACTTTTTCAGGTGTCCAGAGAATGTCAAGTACAGTCTTGCTTGAATCCCTAGTCTTCCTCGTCGCTTCTTGAAAGTCAACTCCTCAGACGTCGATCTCTTCGTGAGTATCACCTGAGGTTGTTGTCAAGTAAGCAAGCATTGGTATACACTTTGCATAACACAGGCACCTATACTCCTTGACACAATTATCAACACTATCTTCTTTGATCTGGAAGGTGGGGACATGTTAGATCCAAACAACCTTGACCTGGTGGTAGCATTAACGGGTGCATCCATTGCTCTTGCACTTGAAAAGCACAAAGATGGGACTTTCCAGAAGCAACACTCTCATTTGACCCACTTCCAGGCTTACCACCAACTCATCTCCTACATCAAGAACAATGTATGTGGTGATCCAGCATGGCTTACTGTGTATCTATCAGTTTGTCATTCCACTGTGAATAGGGGGAAAGCCTTGTTTGTGACTGGCACAAGAAGACATGTCATTGTAGATGACTGATTGTAATGATCGCTTGCTATAGCTGCTCAGATAGTACATATCTGGTAGATAATTGTGAATCTGAACTGAAGTTGTCCCTCCGCTCTGCCTGCGATAACACTCAAACCATGTAAGGAGATAATATACCTAAATGAGCATCCGAAGCAAGCTAAACCATATCAAAAACCCAAAAGGTATCTGGATGGCTGCATAGGAAAGCAGATGAACTGGCTCTAAGTGCCTTATAATGTCCATGTTACGCGAAGCGACTGCGACTCAGAGACGACTTCGGATGGGGGATCAGGTCTGAGTTTTGTAACTACCGTCCCCTATTGTACAGGCTGAATCATGTATGATCGGCTTATTCATACTTGGCATATACGAAGCCGAGTGAAGTTTGTCAGTATTTATACTAATGGACAATGGTCGGATTCCAACACTCCCCCTCAAACTGAATGGAGGCCAAGTCCGTCACAATGTTGAATGTGTTTCGCGCGTGGCAAAGCTTTTGTTAGAACGTCGGCCGTCATTTCAGCGGTCGGACAATAGATAAGTGTCATCCAGCCAGTTTTGATCTTGTGCCGTATATAGAGATTATTAAGATCAAAATATTTGGCTTGTTTGTGAAACTGAGCGTTTGTCGCGATAGCAATGGCAGATTTATTATCGCCATAAAGTACTGTCGCGTTTTTCGGCTCATAACCAATTTCAGAATATAGATTTCTGAGCCAAATGATGTCTCTGCCAGCTTTTGCCATCAAAGTGAACTCAGCTTCGGCAGTGGACAATGCTATAATAGTTTCCTTTTTGGATGACCATGTGATCGCACCACCATTTAGCATAAACACATTACCATTTACAGATGTGAGGTCATCGTTAGTAGCGAAGCTCGCATCTGCATAACCATGAAACT
>JBBPQO010000400.1:0-11113 GCA_038092535.1 Xerocomus subilludens | reverse complement strand
CATGTGGCCTGACATGGAAGTGTCTCAACATCTTTCATATCAACAAAGACCTTGGTAATATCCAATGGTGTAACATTGTGTATCTTGTTCACCATTTCCTGGTAATCTGCCTTGTTGTTGACATCAATGGCATTGATGGCTTGTTGGCTAAATGATACATGAGTTTCAAATAGTGTTTAGTTGACAGATGAGAAATTGACAACCTGAATAATGGAAACATACCTTTTTGACAATGGCAGTAAAAACTTGAATGGGTAGTGGTGTTTCTCAGAAACTTTATACTGGTCCTGGCCATGCTTTTCAAGCATGCTCTGTAGATGACACATAATTATCATCTTGGAGGATGAATGAAAGCTCCTTCATTTTAGTGAACTTCTCTTCTTTCTTAGCCAATTTGCCCTTCACAGTCTTCTTCTTGAACATAGAGTACACAGTCAAAGCATTTTTGAAAGAATGGGAATTTGTGCTGTTTGAGTCTGCATTGCTGTTCATAGAGGATGGCAGAGCCATGGTGAGTAGACATGTCCGAACTTCTGACATCTACACTAATTACTACCCGGGTCCTTGCCCGGCAAGCCCCGAGGCGCGACTTTTCAAAACGCATTTTCCCCATCGTTTGCAAACGGCTGTAATGGTGATCTGGCGAAGTAAGCTAGCTATAAACAGTGCCTATAAAACAGAGCCAAACAAAGCACCCCCCTTGTTCTCCTTGTTATTTTTTTTTGCGAACATGCAAGACATCATCTCTCCAATTTTCACCATAGGCAAATAGGTGTGTTTCGTTCCATTTATCCCTCAGGCCTCATGCCCCATTGGCTTTGACGATGAACAATATGAATTCGATTAGTCTTCTAGACATACACATGGTTTCAACATACCCCATTTATCTGACCGTTCTTGCCTGTCTCACCTCATTCGTGATGCTGATGCCTTTATCCACAGCCAACTGATTTGTAGGATTGGTATTGGCATGTATCTTTGTGGCCTCATCGTTAATGTCATACGAGTTCTACTGTCCCATCAGTCTGTTCGCCTTCTTTCAGCGGGGTAATACATCCACAAGGCAGCGTGATTAGTGACAGGATTGAAGATTTTTCAGCGCAATTTCAGTTACTGTATGTGAACCAACGATCGACGTGACCCTTACAGCTGTGATGGCAGCGACTCGCAACAGATTGATTACCTATAGTGTACATACGCTTGTGTCACCCACACCATCTGTTGTAATGTCTACCATGTAGATCCGTATTCCACCTAGCAAGAAGCCCCGCCTTCTCGAGGCGACAAACTCTATCAGCGATCCTGCATCAATCTCGAGTATGCAGTGCTGACTGCTGGACAACACAATGAGATGCAATGGCTTCAGAAACAACTGTAAGCAAGAAACAATAGATTCTTGATCGATAGAACGCAAATGCTGTGGATGGTGTGCGCCGATTGTGGTTGCTGTAGAGGCAAGGCAATATAATAGCCACTCGCGTTGGATCCAACAACATGCCTCTTGAAATTCTCCCAAGTCGCCTTTCTGACCACGCTCATGAAGAACTCGACAGGCTTGTGAACGATTATTTGCAATATATGTCTAATCTCACTGGTTCCGATCTCATCGGTTCCAACTTTCACCTCCTGAACGCGATCGCTGAACATTCTGACGACTTGGACAAAAAGTATGCCAGTCTGAAAGAGGCCGCAACGCTGATCATCGATCAGCAGCGACCAAGAGTTACAACAAATGCTCGCTGCAGCTTCGAAGCGCAAGTCATACGCCGCCATTCGAAACCTTGGTGCGTGTCTACCATCCCTGTCCTTTTTCTGCCAACGAATCAGACTGGTTATCCTGCCAGCCATTCTCAGAGCACCAGAATCGAGGCCGCGACCGACAGCACCAGCATCAGTGATTCCCATTCCTGACCTTGGTCGGTGCTTCCCAATTATCCAGACCCACGAGCTGACATCTGCTAGATCTACACCGAGATTTATCACGGTCCTTCAAAGCAACATACCGCGGTGTAGCCGTTGATGGCTTTTACGACTATTTGACACACAATGAAAAGTTATTCAGGACTGTACGAAATCCCCAGTACTACGCCAAGTTCTGTTCCATAGTTCAGAGTTCAGGAACTGGGAAATCGAGGGTGTTAACGGAGGTGAAGGAGTCTTGTTTCACGTGCATATGGAATTACTGACTCGATCTCAGGTGCGCAAGAAGGGCGTTTTGGTGATTTACATGAACTTGCGTGGGGAGGGGGGGAAATTAGGTTTCCCTAAGCATGACCCGGTCCCATCAGAAATCTTGGCCGAATTTCCCAAGACTCTGGCCGACTATCAGTTCAAATGCACCGCATTCTTCGTCGCCCTTTTTGACACCCTCGAGGAATATATTTCGAAGAGAAGTCATGCCACCTCCAATGCCAAGGCTGACATCATGGATTGGGTGGAGGGGATGTGCGATATGAGCGACCCACCCAAGTCTACTGTCAGAGCCGAGTTCTTTGCTGAGGTTTCAAAAAAGTACAAGACGGTGATCATATCTGGTTCTTTCGCATTGTCCTTGATTTGACACTACTCTGTAGATTAAACCCGATATCGGCTCTGCCAGCGGTGAGACTGCAGGGGTTTCTTCGACGCCAGACGTAGACAAAACCGCCGATGAGCTTCAGAAACTCACCCTCTCGGGTAAATACTTTAGCTCGTATCCTGGACGTCTTCACTGAATCACGTGGTCCGAACCAGAACCAAACCTTAGGATCACTCTACGACTCTTGGCCTCCTATACGAGAATGGCACAATCCCTCGAGAAGATCTTTGGTGACAATTCAGACCGACCCAAGCTGGTGATTGTGCTTGATGAAGCACACCCACTCACTCCAATACATGAGGGAGCATATCGCCCGGCGGATGTTCTCTGCAGAGTTGTCAACCAGTATTCGCATCACAAGAATCATGCCGTTTGGGTCGTGTTCGCCTCGACGACCTCCAGAGTCGCCGATTTTTCACCGCCTAACCGGAGACGTATGGTGATTCCTTCCAATTCTGACACCCTGACTTATTCTCCTTTTTCTTTTCAGATAATTCCGATCGTGTTGCCATTCGGGGTGAAAAGCTTTTCCCACCTTACACTCGACTGGGATGGGACCAGCACGCATCGGGACTTTTGGAAGGCAATGACATCGAGAATTGCTCTCGGGTTGATCTCATCGCACGCTTTGGACGACCCCTGTAATGCTCAGTCTCCATTTGGTGTGATTACCGACTGACCTGGATATCCCCGTAGATGGCTCTCGCTTAAGGATGTGCTTCGTCTCACAACACGAGTGCTAGATACAGCGTCGTTCAAGTTATGTGATGGTGAATTCGACCCAAAAAGCAATAGTCATATGCTGGCCGTATTGGGACAACGCTTCGGACTGACCGTCGTATTTGGACACCCGGATTCGGTGGAGCATCTGGAGACCGGCGTGGCGAGCCACCTACGTATCTGTCTTGCGACAACCTTGGACCGCACCTGGAGGTTCACAAGCTATCCATCCGAGCCGTTTCTTTCGTGCGTGGCGGCAGCCGCTCTGCACCAAATGCCTGGAAATCTGGACGATGCTTTGCGCACTCTATTGGTGGCCGTAAACTCCGGCATGATCGACGTCGGCCAACGTGGCGAACTGGCTAGCCGATTACTGTGGCTTCTAGCCAAGGACCTGTTCATTCGCACGCAGGGGAAGAACATGATCACCGAAATGCCATCGACATGGGAGGAACATCTCCCTGATTGCCAAATGGTTCCAGTCGTAGATTGGCTGGAGTTCATTTTCGGACCACGAATATGGGGCAAACAAGCATCCCATGGACGCAAAGCGTTCGAGAATGCGTATCTGAATTTCTCACACTGGGTATGCATGGAAGCATCCATCCCGGGGCCAGATGGACAATTAGGGTCAGTCTTCAGACTCGTGCTTCATTCCATGACCTTGAGTTTGATAATCCGCCATGTAGATTGCAGGAATGGACACAGCGTCACTTTCAGAGAACGAGTGCTGTGCAATGCTGCCACCAACAACCTCTTGTCGACAAGGTGATACCTATCTATTTCAAAGACGACTCCACAAGCACCTCCGTAGGATCACGAATGTCGCAAATTTTCATATCCGACAAGGCTCGCAAATCGGAGAAATCCAAGAATGTTTTGGGGAACATCACGAAAACGAGCAAATCTCTGGGCGGCGAAAACGGACAGCACCCTTATATCGCCATCTTGGTTGACCTTGGTCAACCAGCAGAGTTTTCTGTTACCTTCCCAGAGCGGCAAGTGAAGGACCGCTGTCTTCGCATCTATGCTGCTGGAATCGACACGACCACGTATCCGTTTCTAGCCGGTTATTCTACGCTCGTGGCGACTCTCCATGATCTAGTGCACCTTCAGCATGTGCCCGAAATAGACATTCCACACATGGACTTCCTGGAGGCACAAGTGAAATTTGGCTGTACCGCGACCCCTCAGCATATGTTCTGGGAAAACGGGGGACGAGATGCGAAGGAATAGCTCCAAGTCAGAGGTCGTGGATTGTACTTGTAATGTAATATCTTTGTCCCCAGGAAAGTGCGTAGCTCCAATGTAAGTGTGTATCAATGTGCATGATGTATATCGACTCGGTTGGACACCGTAAACCGGTTATCAAAAATAAATGACAGGGGAGGATGTTGCAAACAACGATCATTTCCAGCACCTGCTCACAACATTGCGCTGAAGCAGCCAAACTCGGATTTAGACACTTGACAGTATATCGTATTCACGTGTCATAAAGATGCTGCGCCCCTCCATAGAGGAAAACGGAATGTCATCGTGATATTCGGGTTTCATAATGCAGAGTGCACATTCAACGTAGCAAGGAAGTTGCAGTACATTGTGGAAAATGCATCAAGGTTTCCTCATTCCCAGCGCAGGACGTATGCAAAAGTAACATCCAACCTAGATGAACGCCGATCTGCAACACTGAAATCTATAACACGGGACACACTTACCTTGACGCTTATGAAGCAACACTGCAGTGGCGATGTCAGCAACGTGCGTCTCGACGATCAGATCACGACGCTGATCTGGTCAAAAGACCAATATCAATGGTGAACATAACCTAGAACCGCGCCTGTCTTCCACTAAAGTGACGGTACGGACACTTACCGACTTGCTGATCGTCGAGTCGGTTCTGACAACAGGTATTCAGCATGCACAGCGAGCGAATGCGTGGAAATATTTGCCTCCTGAAGCCAGTTCACGAATTCTTACACAGCAACGTGGTGGTGGAGATGGATAATCCACATCACTGAAACCCGATTTCATTGGTAATGCAATAGATCCAAATTATAAACCCCAAAATGAGCGTAATCTAACAAAGTATGCCAATACCATCTATAACTTGATTGTTTGCAATTACACAGATGTGTTCGTTTGTGGAATTGCACCATTGTGACATCTGTTTAGAAATCGTAAGCCGATTTCGAGCATGTGGCACGAGCATCCTCAAATTGCGCCCCATTGCAAACCATTTGTAATTTGTGTCTCCAATGGGCTACTGACATAGATTTGAGTCTCATTTCCAAAGCCACCATTCTTGTTGATGGTTGAAGATGATGTCACAATCATGAAGAAACAACTGGCCAAATGAACTGGCAATGCATCCTCTGGTTCTAGAGTGTCTACAACAGTTGGGGAAGACCATTCTGATACAGATGACTTCTATGACAACTTTGATCAAGAGCCCTATTGTGAACCCACTCCACCTGCAGCTACCATGATTATACAGAGGCAGAAGGCTGGGAGAACAGATCATGCCTCCTCTAATCCAGATCATCCACAGTGGTTGATGGTGGGACATCTGCAGCTGATCACATGGACATCACTCAGAACAGTTTCAGCACTCTTCCCCAAGTCCCTACATCAAGCAACATCATTCTAGCAGTGCTCACTTCCAATAAAAAGTCAAAGGCAATTGAGGACAAGGATGACAGCCCATTGACTGACACCAAGGAAGATGTGAATGTCAGGGAGAAACAGAAGAAGGGTACAAAGTCATTCACTTCAGGAGTCAGGAAGTCCACTCACACCCAGGCCAGTATATACAAGTAACTTGTGGCAGAATATGGTACAATATCTGTATTTTTTTCCTGTAATGGCTCAACTCTTCACCTATAGAAGTGTTATTTTTCACTTCAAGTCTTTGCTCTGACATTGCTATGTTTTGCAAGTGCTTTCCATTCAAATTTATACTATTTGGGACATTCCAGATTTGTATGCCTCATTTTGATTATCTTGATTCCTCTCCAACCATGCTATTACCCTTTACCCTGCCATTGTCAGTTGCCACTGTATCACACATCATATGATAGATTGAGGTAATGCAAACTGCCCATGTATAGGTTCAATACATCGACATGTATTGGTCTACACAAAATAGATCAGTTATTGAATGATATAATCGAGTGATCCAAGTGAATACTGTGGCTGTCAAAGGATATTGGACTTTAGCATGATGACATTCATAATGAAAACCATCAATTCTACAGCAATCAAGAGCTTTTTTGTATTATCTTTATTATTATGCGAAGCGTACACCAATGTCTGCTTACTTGACAACATTCTCGGGCAATACTCACTAAGAGACCAATGTCTGAGAAGTTGGCTTTCAAGAGACAATGGGGAGGACAGAGGTTCAAGCTTAGGGCCTGGCCAAGGATAGTTTAGAGAACTCAAGGGATTGAGACTTAATATGATGCTTGTATTGCATAGATCAAGAATGAAGAGATACAAGGGATGTGTGATGATACTTATACAGAAGGTAATCGTGCACGGACCAAGAAGATAAGAACTAAGTGGAAAGGCATGGAATGCAATGGAAGGTCAAGGAGTACTGGCTGACATAAGAGAGACAGCAGAGGAGAGATAAGTCCAATCAAAGGCAAAGAAAAGAAATAAAGTTACTACTAGAGATTAGGATGAATCCTTCTAAAAAGTAAGTTGCCCCTGTTATAATTTTATTTCCATTTCATTGCATTCTTCTTTTCCTTTATCATCCTTCAAGTCACTCATGGAGAGGGACGACTTATTCCCTTGAAGGGTTTATCCTCGTGGCTAGCAGTAATTCCATTTCTCTTCTTCGTCTTTGATTGGACTTATCTCTCTTCTACTGACTCTATTATGTCAGCTAGTGTTCCTTCACATTCCATTGTGTTCTCCGTCTTTCTACATTGTTCTTTTCTTCTTGGTCTGTGCACAATTGCACACCCTTTGTATTTCTTTATTCTTGATCTGTGCAATACAAGCATACATCTAGTCTCAAATCCCTTGAGTTCATCAGAACTATCTTCAGTCAAGTCTCACTCGAATCCTTAGTCTTCCTCGTCACTTCTTGAAAGCCAACTCCTCAGACGTTGGTCTCTTTGTAATATCACCTGAGGTTGTTGTCAAGTAAGCAAGCATTGGTATATGCTTCACATAACAAAAGATCAAGAATCTCTTCAGTCCCACCTCTCCAGGTGCAGGACCTACCTCATCATCACCATGAGTTTCCGAAAGGCCTTCGGTATTCCTAAGTCCAAGTCTGAGGGCAGCGACATCGAAGTTGACTCACCCCCTTGCTCTACCACTAGTACCCCTTTGAATCCCCATCCTAGTAACCCAGTTAACCCAGTCACCACAGCACCCCCTAGTAACCCCAGAACCCCTGCTCGACCTTCAGTCCCTCCTAGTAAACCCAGACCTCCAGTTTTACCTCCCATCGCTCCAGTACCACCAGTCCTTCCACCACCCATTTTCCTCACACTCCTAGTCAACATGTCTTCCAAGACCAAACTTAAAGCAGCCCTCCCCACCAATTTCTTGGAAAAATCCTCTGACACCTCTTGATGGATCAAAGCCATGAAGGCATACTTTGTCTTAAATTCCTTGCTATATTCCTCTGATGAAGGAAAAGTCACCACCACCTTGAACAAGATGAGTGAAGGTCGCAGAGCCTTGTTCACCGAGATGTGGTATGATAAGCTTGCAGATTCTACTATCACTTCCTCTGAAAAGACATTCTAAATTCACCACCAACTTCGAGTCCACCTTCTACCTGTTACAATTTTCTCCCCTTTTCATCGTATTCTCCTGTTTATCTTTCAACGTCCTTATCGCTCTTGGCGAGGAACCTTTTACGATAACTTTGGCTTCATTCTTATTTGTCATCATTCCTCGCTTAGTCTTGCCAGTCTCTGACTAAGTCCCATTCTTCAACCTTCTTCGTCTTTCCATTGTCTTCCTTCGTATTCCATTGTGTTCTTTCCCTTGGTCCGTGCGTGCTCCTGTTTCCCTATAAATAGTTCATCACCTCTTGTATGTACACTATTCTCGATCTACGCAATACAAGCGTAATCCAGTCTCAACTCTAGTCTTCGAGTTCTAACTCAATCTCTCGTCCTCAGTCTCCAAGAACATCTTGGATCCTTAGTCCTTCGTCGAGTCTTATCTCAAACCTTCGCCCTCGTCCTCAGTATCTCCTTTTTGAACGTCAAGACTTAGGATGTCAGTCTCTTTGTGAGCATCACCCTAGGTCGGGATTAGTAAGATAGGAACCACCGTACGCTTCGCGTAACACTACCCCTTCGATATCAAAGCCACTGCTCGCTTGGATCTTTCCAGGCTCATCCAGAAGTTTACCAAACGTTCTGATGGAACCTTCAACAATGGATTTCAGCAGTATATCACTGATTTCCAGAACCTCGCCAGCAAAGTGGGAATCACCGATGACATTACCCTCATTGACCAATTCTCCCTAGGAGTTGATAAGAAAATCACCACCATGATCCTATCTATGTCCTCCATCCCTGTCACTATCAACGCTTGGATCGAACAAGCCAAGACCTTTCATGCTCAGAAGATGAGAATCCAGTTCCTCCGCAGCGGTTGACCTCAACCTTCTTCTACTTTTTGTCCTCAGAAAGATCCTAACACTATGGATGTTGACAGTGTTACCATATCTAAACTTACTCTGAATGAATGAGCTAAGTGTATTTGGGATGGACTCTGTTTTTGATGCAGAAAGAAAGGTCATAACATCTTTAACTATCACACCTCTGTCACCCGTACCATGTCTACATGTCCTCCTCCACCTTCCATCTCTCAGAACCTTCAAAACACCAAAACCACCCCACCTCCCATCCCCAAGAAAGAGCCCCCTCGTTCTAAACTTGATAAATACATTAACTCTTTGAAAACCTCCAGAAAGACCAATGACGAAATTTTCTTGGTCCTTCAAACTTGTTATGAAGATCCTGTTGAAGAACTCATGGAAGTTTTTACTGCAGAAGTCTCTGCTGGAATCAAGAGAGCATGGGATTTTTGAGAAGGGAAGCCACTTCAATGTCTCCTTCCCTTACCTTGAACCATGTACTTGTAGTACCATGAAGCAATAGAACCATGCGTCTCCCTGTTTCGTTATGTGGATCAAAACAAACCGTCAATACTACTGCTCTTATTGACTCTGGAGCAACTGGAAATTTCATTGATCCTCGACTCCTCACTCTTGGACCATTCAAATTCGTACCTATCCCCAATCTGGTCATTGCCTACAACATAGATGGAACTCCCAGTACCAAAGGAATGATTCGATGGACCACCAATATCTCATTCACTTCTAGTTCATTCTCCGACATTGTAAAATTTATGGTTGTTTGGCTAGCATGCCCCCAGATCATGCTAGGAATGCCTTGGCTTCAGAAATGGAACCCCATTATCAATTGGAAGATATTTATCGATTTCTCTTCAAGGGACAAGAGGTCTCTTTGTGAGTATCCTCCCCTTGAGGAGAACATTGAGAAGATCACCATCTCCACAGAAATCGCCCAAGCTGAAAAACACAAGGATGTACCTCTCCTAGACTTTTGCTCAGACTTCGCCAATGTTTTCTCTGAATCAACTCATACCCAACTCCCTCCTCACCAATTCTTTGACCATACCATTGACCTGAAGGACACCTTTGTTCCCAAAATTGCCAAGGTCTACCCACTCAATCCGGCTGAAAAAGTAAGGCCTTTGTTGAGGAACATCTGAAAACTGGTCGAATAATTCCCTCAAAGTCCCCACAAGCATTCCCATTCTTCTTCATCCCTAAGAAAGATGGATTCCTTCATCCTTGTCAAGATTACTGATATCTCAATAGTCACACCGTATGAAATGCCTACCCACTACCTCTTATCTCTAAATTAGTCAATGACATGAAGGAATCCAATTACTTCACCAAACTCAATATTCATTGGGGCTGCAATAACATTTGTATTCGAGAATCTGATCAGTGGAAAGCCATTTTCATCACCCCTCTGGGTCTGTTTGAACCCACCGTCATGTTTTTCAGATTTTGCAATGCTCCAGCCACTTTCCAGGCATTTATGAACCACAGTTTCACAGATATGATCACTGAACGGTGGCTCAAGATCTATATGGACGACCTTGGTATCCATACTCATGGAATCCTAAAGACCCACCATGAACAAACTTGACGCGTTCTTCAGAGGCTTTGTGAAGCAGGCCTTTCAATTAAAATCTTCAAATACTCCTTTGACATCCCCACTATGGAATATTTAGGCATGATCATTGGCAACAAGCTCATTCACATGGATCCTACTAAGCTCTCTGCTATCACTGATTGGAAACCTCCATCCTCAGCCAAGGGAGTTTGTTCATTCCCCAGTTTTGCAAATTTCTACCGCAAATTCATCCCCAATTACTCGGATATTGTTATTCCCCTTACCTTCCTCACAAAGAAAGATCAACCCTGGGTCTGGACCCCCCTCCAACAACATGCTTTTGATACTCTCTGTTGCATCTTCTCCTTTGCCCCCGTTTTATCCATTCCTGACACGTCTCGCCTGTTCTTCATTATGACCGATGCTTCCTTAGTTGCTGCTGGTGCTATTCTTATGCAGAAAGACTCCAATGGCGACTTACACCCCTGTTCTTACTTCTCTAAGACCTTTTCTCTTGCTGAACAGAACTACGATATCTATGATAGAAAACTCCTTGCCATTATTCTTGCACTTACCAAGTGGAAACACCATCTCCTAGGCACTTCCTTTCCTCTTTCTATCATCA
>JBBPQO010000399.1:0-11131 GCA_038092535.1 Xerocomus subilludens | reverse complement strand
ACCACTCATAAGAGCCATAGTGTGTCCAGAAGGAGGTTTTCCATTCATCTCTGGCAGCAATGTGAACCAGATAATAGGCATGCTGGAGGTTGATTTTGGTATAAACTTTAGCATGGCTTGGGGCATCTAGAAGGTTGGAAATTCAGGGAAGTGGATATTGGTCTTTCTTTGTGATCTTATTCAGTCCTTGGAAATCATTGCAGGGGTGGAGTGAACCATCCTTCTTGTAAACAAAGAGGACTGGAGTGTCATGAGCGGAGGATGAGGGACGGATGAAACCATTGGCCAGATGCTCATCAAGGAATGTGCAGAGGGAGTCAAGCTTGGATGGAGAGTGTGAATATGTGGTTTTAAATGGAGGGGAGGTGTCTTCTTCTAGGTTGATCTTTAGGTCATAGTCATGATGTGAAGCAAGAGTGTCAGCCTTGCTTCTGCTGAGGACATCAGCAAAGTTGTGATAGTCCAGAGGAATGCCAGAGAGATTGATGTCTTTGGAAATGGAGGAAGTAAAATGAAGTTCACTCTCAGGAGGCTTCAGTTGCATACTGGACTGCAGGGAACCTTCCAAGTGACAAGCCAAGGCAAATGCAGGAGCACTGATTATGGCAATGGGAGAAGCAGCATGATCAAAGAAACATGGTGGGTTGGACAGAGTGGTTACAGAAGATGGAGGGTCAGCTGGAGATGTAGTCTGCACAGGCTGCAAAGGTGAGCTCAGAGGGGCTGGCATGGTCTGTTCAGGTGCACAGAATGAGATACTGTTTAAAATCCAGTTAATTAACAGACTATAGTGGGCAAGCCAGTTATGTCCTAGAACAAGAGAGCAGGATCCATCCAGTGGAGTAACATAAAATGTTGTTGGAGTGATATCACTGGTTTCAAAGTGAATGGAGAGATTGATTGTGTGTGTGATGGTGCTATTAGAGGTACCATCAAAGAGTTTGAGTCAAAGTGGAGATACAAGAAATGTGGAAAGATGATATTTTTTGACAAGGTTCACATTGAGAAAATAGTTGGAGGAGCCAGAATCTACAAGAGCAGGAGATGGATGAATGGGAAAGGAGGTAAGAAAGACTGATGGTATAAGAGACTTTGGATCAGGAAGAGTGGATGCATTAAGACAGATCTCCTTAGAGGCACAGTCAAGGTCAATGCAACCTTCCAGCTATGTGGATTTATGGTATGGAGGTTGCAAACTATTTCATTGCCTCTGTAGTGAAGTCAGTACTGTTGCAGTACAGCCCTTGGAAGCCTGATACATGGAATTCATACAATCCTTAGCCATATGACTGCCTAAACCACAGAACATGCAAAGCTTGTTGTCAAAGCAAGATTCTCACTCTGCAGGAGTAAGCTTGCCATTGGTGCCTAGCTTAGATGTGAGGTCAGACTGATTAGGAGTAGTGGAGGAGGTGGTAGCACTTTCCTTGGACTCTTTCAAAGCCTTAGGCAACTTGCCACCAAGGTTACTCAGAGTGGATGCTGGAGTGTTGTTGGAGGTTTTGTTGGAGGACAACTTACTGAATGGTTTGGAGGTCTGGTTTGACTGGCATGATAATTCAGACTTATGCTCCCAATAGCAAGCATTGATAGCATGGGTGAGAGTATGAAGCTCAGAGAGTGAAGGAGGCTTGCCAGTGCACAAGATCTCATCCTTGATATGATCTAGTAGACCATCATAAAAGCAATGCTGCAGGGTATCTTCTCCATAACCTTGGACTTGCAAGGCAATCTGATTAAAATCAACCACACACTTGTTAATCCACTGACTATTCTTTATTGACAAGTGACCCAGCTGATGTTCTGCATTGCTGATAGGGTCATGCAGACCAGAATTCACCCAGAGTTCAAGGACACATTTCTGATAATCATCCATCCAAAGAGGACAGTGATCAGGGTCTTCCATTTCAAGAAGGTCTGGCTCAAACCATTCAAGAGCGGTGCCCTTGAGGTAAGACTGTGTGAAGGTGACTTTAGCATGGTTGGTAGTGAAAGCTCTAGGATAATCTTGGAAATTCAGCTCACACTATACATGAACAGACCAGAGTTTGTGGGAGTTTGATCTGTTAAACTGGTCTAGTTCCTGGACTTTAGTGCACTGGCTGGATTCAGGTGGATGTTGAGAGAAATGAGTGAGGCTATGAATAGCATCCATGGGGTGAGTAAGAGTGCTTCATGGAACTGTCTCATCTTCAGGGTCATGGGAGGAGTTATCTTCAGGATGGCTGGGATCATCATTGGGGGGCTCATTTCCCAGATTACCTGGAGGTCGGGGGTCTGAGGGACTACCTGGAGAAAGGCAATTGAAGGGATGGATAGGAGTATGGGTTGATTCTTTGTCTGATTTGTCTGGTTCATTAACAAGTGCTCTTGGAGAAAAGACTCAGGACAGGGGCCAGTTGATATGGATGTATTCTGGATTGGAGTGCATTGGGCAGAGAAGCTTTGGAAGTGGTCTATGACTTCTGGTCCTTGAATACTACTTCCATAGAGATTGAGTAGATTACATGGAGATGAGGAAGAGGGCTGAGTGTTACATTTTGACCTGGGTATGGTCTGATGCAGACCTGGTAGGTCCTGGACCCCAAGAGTTCAGGAAATTGATGATGGAGAAATTCCATAAGGCCAAGGATTCAAGGAGAGACATCATTCAAAGCATGATGTAGGCTTAACAGAGGTCCTTGGAAGACAATGGAGGATATATTAGAGCAAAGGTACAAAGGTCAAGGGAGGGCATCCAGGTGATGACCAGGTAGCACAAGTGTGAGGAAATATAGAAAGATATCATATGATATATATATGGGAGATGAAGGAGTTCAAAGGAGGCAAATAGAACAAGAAAGAAGGTCTAAGAATAATGAGTAAACAAGATAACAAGAGATAGGAAAGACATGAAGAACATTGGAGAATGATGAAGAACAAAGAGTCAGCAAGATGACAAGGAAGACAAACCTTGTGTAGAGGAATAAGAGATCAAAGAAGAATGGAAGAATGCAGGAACAAAGAGAAGTTGATATATGAGAAAGGAATGGAAGATTGTACAAGAGAAGGAGATCTAGATGACCACAAAGTGTGGTAAGTTCCAGGTGAATCCCAGATAATTCCCAAGAGGAGATAGGCAAGGAGGACATGAAGAGATGTTCAGATAAGGGTGATGGAGGATGATAAGATAATGTCAAGGAAGGACAGAGGAGGACAGAGGAGGACAGGGGACGTGGATGACAGAGGAGGACAGGGGATGACAGAGGAGGACAGGGGATGACAGAGGAGGACAGGGAACAATGGTGACAGAGCATAGGAAAAGCAACAAAGAGCAGTAAAGGAATTTACCCCCTTGCTAAGATCAAAGGATGTTGGAGGAGAGCAGATGATGATGAAGAAGGACAGAAAACAATGAACTCCCTTGCTAGGATCAAAGAATGTTGAGGGAAGTGACATCATCAAAGAAAAGAATAGAGGTTGATCACATGCCACCATATGACTGTAACACTGAGCACTGGGATGTTGAGGACAAGCACAAGTACCCATGACAAGATTTCAACAAGTTGGAGTTTGAATATACTGTTCAAGATGGGACTGATCTCCAGGTGAAACTCTGGAATGCTGGAATTAGGACTGGACTGAAGGGATATTGGCTTCACCTTCTGTGGTGCACCCTTGTTGAAATCTGGTCCCAATTATTTTGGAGGGTCATAAAGTGGGTCAGAGGTCAGAGGTCAGGGGGTCAGAGGTTTGGTTGGAGAGTGAGGAGAGTGTAAGAGCTGAGGGCAAGAAAGACAAGAGAAGGGGTCAGACTGAGGCAGAGAGGTGGGGAATGATCAGAACTAGAGTTGATATTTGAACTGAGGTTACAGGAGCAGAGTACCAAGTTTATATGCAGAACAAAGTGACAGTATTGGCAATCCAATTGAAACACTGAAGGACCCACCTGTCATGGAACAACAGTGTTGGTAACTCTGGAGCATTTCTGGAAGACTTAATATATTGGAGGTGAGACAAGACAGTGGCAGCTACTGATGTGGCCCTTGGTATCACACCTGTCAGATAATGCAAATGATAGAATGGAATATCAAAGGTAGTCAAACAACAAAGAATCACATGCCTGTCTGACAACCCCAGACAGTTTCATGACTGAAACACTTTGGAGGTTGTAGGGACAAAAGGCTGGAGTTATAGAATTTGACTTAATGAAAAAGCATGGATATGACACCTCCAATACCTCCTCTGACCTCACACATTACTGAGAAATCTGCCATGAAACCTGTAAATGCACCTGTGGTGCCTCTGCCTAATCCAGTTCTCCCTCACATTCCAGTTACTAACCCACTGATTTTTACCCCTGGGCATTATACTCCTTTGTGCTTGAAGACAATATGTCCCCCAAGCACATTTTAGACCAAGTTTTAGGAATGGCTATATTTATTACTGTCAAGGATTTATCTGCTATCATGTCTGACTTCCAGAAACAATTTTGTGATGCAAAAATGACCAAACATATTTCTACATCTTCTCCCTCACTGCAGACTCATGTTGTACAGATCAATGAATTATCCACTCACAACCCAGGTAAAGTAGATTGTGAATATGGTGTAGAGACCAGTATGTTATGTCTCTGAGGCCATATAACACCTTTTCTCTTTATTTCAGACACACACCCCATTTTATGTCTCATTCCTAATCAACATTTTATTCTTCCAATACTGAATGACAAGGACCAGTCTGCAGTCTGGTAGTCTGGTCTAGCTTGGACTGTGACTGTAGTATCTCTGTTTTTGATCATCTTGTGTTTATCATTCTACCATTGCCCTTAGGGTTGGTATTCTCTTCCCTTCTAAAAAATCTTTCTTCTGTTGGTTGTATTCAGCCATTTGACTTCAGATGAACAGTTGTTGAGTTGTAGTTAGGGTCCAGGCATACTTGGACTATAAAAAATCTTTTATATGGGATTAGTAATCTAGCTTCCATTTTGCTTACTTTGATGAGATCATTGAGAACATTGTTGTCATTGTTTACTGTTTACTGTCTACTGTCTACCATCTACCATCTACTGTCTACTGCCTGCTCCATCATTTGACTTGCCATTGCCACTCCTCTTAGACTGAACTACTGGACTATTGGGAATTGATGTCCAGACTTCTTCATCAACCTGCCCTCCTCTTTAGAGTCCCTTCTGGGTCAAATGAATTGTATTCCCAGACCCTCTATTGTGCATCTCTCTTAGGACTTGTCCTGTCAGAGAATTTAGCAACTTTACAACTAGAACCCACCATGAGGGACTCAGAAGAGGGTTCCAGATGAAGAAGTCTTCAGCCTATGCCCAAACACCAAGAGCTTGAAAATCTCCTCAACTATTTTGCAAATTGCAAATCAATGACAGTTCCACCCTACTTCAACTGGTCTCCCCTTGCAACACTTGATATAATTGTCCAGCCTAGAACTCAGTTCCCTGCCAAATTACAATATTGGCTCTTTCTCACCAATTTTTGACTATCCTGATTAGCTTGGCACCTCTGACACTACCCCTTCATCACCACATTCAGCTACTATACCACCACTGCTATCATCACCCACCCTTACCAGCCAGACCATCAACCCTTATAAAGCCCAGGGAGATTTACATGAGATCCCTAGCTGTAGCAAGCAACTGTATAGTGCATATATACATTCTAGACTGCCTGCAGAAGGGGACACATCTTTTCCCACTTCATCTTTTGCCTCTCTGCTTGCACCACTAACCTCAGACTTCCGGTCAACAACCTTGTCTCTGGAGTTGTCTTCTCTGTTGCTTTCATACCTTCTCCAACCATCAGATACCTCATTCTGTGATCTTCTGCTACTGCTGGACTTTATCCTAGCTCAACTCATCTTGCCATTATCTGGTCTTTCAGCAAATGCTATTCTGCTATCTCCCTCACCTCATCAACCCCTTTATAGTCCCAATGGCCAATCCTACACTGCAAATGCCCCTTGATGGGACTCAGAATGCTCCAAAGTTTGGTGGAAAGACTCTGGCCCTATTGCCACAATTACTTGAAGATGTCAAGCAGCTGGCTACAGCTTCCAGTCTTATGGAGGCAGAGACAATTCATGCCACCATAAGGTATGCTGATTTGGAAGAACCTGAGGTCTGGGAGCTGCTAGATAAAGCAATCACAATTCCTGCAGACTGGCCAGCATTTGTGGCCACTATTAAAAAGTTATATCCTGGTTGTGAAGGAGCTAACTGTTATTGCCATGCTGACATTCAGTACCTTATTTAGGAACTTTAGACTAAGCGTATGTGTACCCTAGAGGACTTAGGTGACTACCAGAGAAAGTCCCAGAAGTTACAAAGCTTCTAGTCCAAGCCCAGAAACTCTTGGAATTAGACCAAGATGCACTGTTTCTCTTTAATTTACTGGTAGACTTGGAAACCCAAGTCTGGCAATGTCTTCTTATTACCAAAACAACTCATCATCCCTCAGACCCTTATCCCATCACCAACACAGTAGAGGCCACAAAGCTTCTCCTTACCAGTTCAGCTCCCCAACCCCTCACATCTTCATCTGCTGACAATATGCCAATTGCCCAACCCTACTATCCAGCTTGGGCTGTGCCTGGCCCAACAACTGGTGTACCCCTGACCTTGACATCAGTACCTAGTCCAGTCATGAAGCAGGAGAAGAGCAACTTTTAGCACATGGCTGACTGGAACTGTGCTTTTTGTGCAGACCCTAGCCACTTTATGGGTAGCTGCCCGCATGTTAAACCCTACATCCAGTCTGGAAAGGTGAGCTGCAGTTCAGATGGCTGACTTTATCTGCAGAACAGGTGAAGCATCCACTGCATAGCTGTTGTCTGCAGGAATGTCTAGACCACATGACTTCACAAGCCATTGACCACCACTTTGGCTGTCACCACTGGTGTCTTTTCCCTTAGTTGCCCTGATACTGATGCAGTCCTGGACATTGAGTTCTTGGTCTTCATGGTCCTGGTCAAACCATCAGATGAAGAGACCAATCCCACCTTTGCATACCCTGACTTTCAACCATATATTGCCCAGGCTTGGGCCAGCTTTCAGGCTGACAAAGCCAGGAAAATGGGTGATCTCACTTTGATGGAGTTCAGATGCTGTTATAAAAGACTGGTTGCCCTGATTCTTGTGCAGCTTCAGTTGCTGAGGTGATCACTTCTTCTGTGATAGAGGCAGCTGGTGGTATGGCATCTAGTTCCTCAAGACCAGTGGCACCCACCTCTACTACTTTCAAACCAGCCTCATCCTCTGCAAATAATAGTGT
Organism: Xerocomus subilludens; assembly: GCA_038092535.1. NCBI lineage: Eukaryota > Fungi > Basidiomycota > Agaricomycetes > Boletales > Boletaceae > Xerocomus > Xerocomus subilludens. Next base: position 3,854 of record JBBPQO010000399.1, on the reverse strand, counting down.
CCTCCCTTGGCCCAATCATACTAACATAGCTTCTGCCACCCCAACCAGGCAATTTAGATACACCTTTCCCCTTGAGGACAATACAGCCCCTAAGCACATCATTGAGAAATTCCTTGAGACTGCTATCCCCATACTGGTCAAAGACCCTTTATCTGCCGCCATAAAGTTCCACAAGCAACTCCAAGAACTTTCTACTATCAAGCAAATCCTGGTAACAACTAATGTGGCCCAGGTTGATGAACTTGCCAGCCATGATTCTGATGCTGTAGAGTGTGAATTTAGGGACCATGTGCATCAAGATATTTAAGAATGGTGAGTAAACAAGATGACAAGAGATGAGAAAGATACAAAGAATGTCAGAGAATGTCAGAGAATATAGAGTAATCAAGATAATGATGGATAAGAGATAGCCAAGAAGACAAGCCTCATGTAGAGGGTTTAAGAAGTCAAAGAATGGAAGAACATAGGAGAGATAAGTCTCACTTAGAGGGATCTAGAAGACAAAGAAGAATGGAAGAACATAGGAATGAAGAGAAGTTAATACAAGTAGGGCTGCCACAGGTCAGTTTTTCAACTGTGTGGTTTTTGAAAAATATGACAGCCCAAAATCATGGCAGAACTATATACAAGAGAGGAATGAAGGATCACACAAGAGGAAGAGATCCAGATTCAGATGACCACAAGTTGTAGTTAGTCCAATGGGAATCCCAGGTAAGTCTCAAGAGGAGATAGATGGAGAAGATACTGAGAGATATCCATATAAGGACAATGGAAGATAGCAGAGGAATGATGGAAGATGATGGAGAGTGATGAGGATGACAGAGAACAATGAGGACAACTGAGGACCATGAGGATTATGGGGAATCATGAGGATGATAGGGTACCATGAGGACAATGGAGGATCATGATGATGGAGGATCATGAGGACAATAGAGGACCATGAGAACAATGGGGGACCATGAGGACAATGGGGAATGATGAGGAAAATGGGGAATGATGAGGACAACAGAGGTTGATATGGACAACAGGGCACTATTAGGATGATAGGGAACCATGAGGTCAATTGAGGTCAATGGATATACTGTAAATGGAGATTGACAGTGATTGGACCCCCTTCCTAAGGTCAAAGGACAATAGAAGAATGATAGAGAGCAATGGAGGATAATAGAAGGAGAAACCCCCTTGCTAGGATCAAAGGATAATAGAGAAGAGTGACATCATCAAAGAAAAAGATAGGGGGTTGATCACCCATTTCCATGAATTATAACACCACTGGTACTCAATGATATGAATATGAGTATCAAATCTTATGCCATGGAATATACCAATATCCACAGTGTGCATATGGGGATATTGGTGGATATGGGTATGGGTACCCATACCCACACCCATGCTCATTGCTACTGCCACCAGCAGTCACAATGGCATGTAGCACAAAAAAGTCAGGAAGCTAATGTACTCCAGGATGATTCTAGCATGCTTCATATTGGTTTTAATACAAGTATGGAACTTACAAATGCACTATTCAGGCATTGACTATCAGATCTACATCTAACACTATGTCTATGCCATTTCCAACACCACTGTGGCTGCAGCTGCAGCCAACAAGAGAAATTATGCAAGAACACTACTGCTTGAGCACAAGAAAGATTTTCTTGCAGCAGATGAACTTATTATTGTATTCAAGAGTGGTGATCTTGTAAATGTGTATGTTGTTCTTGTGACATTTCCTGCAAGCAGTGATGATGTTCAGTGAAGCTTATTGAAGACAGACATTGCTGAGTACACTAGTATAAGCAAGTAGCTATACCGTTGAATATTGCATGCTGTCTCATATATCATATTGTTCAATTCAATTTATATTAATTGTCAATGTCATTGTTCACTGTCAAATGTGATGCATAAGTCTAGGAATACATGACAATGAAGCATGATACATGATGAAATGATACATACTAATCTCCATTGCTATGATGGTATTTGAGATGATCCTGCTAAAGATTGTTTGTTGTCTCATTCCACTATCATGTTATGGTATCACATTGAGAGGGTGTGATGAAACTGCCTGCAAAAGTCCCAAATATCTCCTCAAATATTGCTATGTCATCATGTTCCAGCATGCTGCCAGCCTCCACCTCCTCCTCAAGTTTGTCACAATCATAATGGTGGATTATTTTATGGATGCAACATAGTGTGGGCAGAATACATGCTTGAATACCCATACTGTACTCACATAGAACCATGAGAATCTGAAATCACTGCTTGAGAACTCCAATAATCTGTTCAACAATGTTGTATAATTGTGCATGTCCTAAATTGAAATATTTGTGGGAATTTGTAGGTCTGTGCAGAATTTGAGTCAATATCGCAACAGGAGAAGTAGCTAGGACATATCTGATTTATGCATGGTCCCATTTGGATAGATAATATTGAGTGTCATAGAAGGGATCAAGTAGCTGGGAACAGATTGGATATTTAGCATTGGCAAGGTTATACTGTATTTGCCTGCAGAAATAGTAAAATATATGATTTGAGCATCATGATAGGTGGTTGTATTGGTTAGAGACACTTCCCACATGCTGAGGACACAAACAAGCTTCAGAGTGAAGATTATATAACAAGGCAAATCTGTGAATGGAACCCATTCCAGTTTAAGTTAATTTTGATCAGCTGCTAATGGAATATATGAAATATATATGGGGAGGTGGTGAATCATCTACATGTAATTTGATGAATTTGGTGTATATTGTTTTGGATAAGAAGGTGGTTAACATATATAGTGCAAAAGCATATACAGTATGATAATGTTGTACATTCTTGAGGAACAAAAAAAGAGAAAGAAATGACATATTGTGCTGCTTGATTGCTAGATGTGCTCTCCAACATGTGTGCATGGAATGGAAATGGCAGTTACACATGTATCAAAGAAAATTCCAAGCTGTTCTTTAAGCATGACATATCTGAAATTGACAAATCCATGCAATTTTAGCATGTTAACAAGTTGCTTGAAAATATGCCTGTGAACACCAAGTGCATAGCAGATTCAGGCTAGATGGTCATTCAGTAGCTCTAGCATCCACATTTCACCTGTCAATGGAAATGGGCTGTAAATGTGACAAGGAACATTCTCACCCTGATCATCATGAATATTATCATTATCTTGTAGCAGGGATGAGCATGGGTATGACTAACCTATGTGGGTTGTGGATATGGGTATGTTGTGGGTATAGATGTGGGTACAGCTTGCTTATACCCATACCCATATCCACCTTATATACTCATGGGTATCCAGACACTTCAGTCACTTACCTAGAGTCATCTATACAAAGGTGTAGTAGAAGTGTACAAAAATAGTATATAAAGCCATCTGACGTGGTCCCAGGTACATACAGTGGCTCAAAACCCAGTCTGCATGTTTGCATATCTTTCACTAAAGGTGATAATCCTCAATACCTCCTACCCCTTTTCCTAGTGCATGAGTATAGGGATTTGGATAAGATTTGATGAAATAGCAGCCATTTTAAATTGATGACTCATCTAGACAGTTTTTTGACCTTACATTTTATTTATATATATTGGATCCTAGCATGCTGTAATATGATGGCATGTATTGAGTAATGGTTATATTATGTCACCTTTATGTAATGGAGTGTGAAACAGCAGATACAGTGGCTCAAAAAAGTGTTCCAATGTTGTGCCATTTTGAAGAGATTGGAAGATTGTAGGAGAGCAAGAATAAATCAGGTAAAGTGCTTGCAGGATGGATGAAAGTAATTGCTCTTGGCATTCAGAAATCACTTTGGTCATGTGATTTGGTTGCCATGGGAGTGAGATACAAGCATTTCAAAATGGCA
>JBBPQO010000398.1:0-11132 GCA_038092535.1 Xerocomus subilludens | reverse complement strand
ATGCCAATGCCTAGTCTGATCAGATATCCAGCAGAGTGTGTAGGATTGGTTCTGATGTATGGAAACCACTGAATGGTGATTCTGAAAGTATATCCAGCACACAGAATATGCAAGTGATGATTTTCCAACATATGAGATGTGTCAGTATTGAATGCCATTGCTGTAGAACACTGGTGTGATTAGATATCCAGAAAAACTGATAATAAGTCAACATTTCAAATGGATCCCACCTATCCCAGACAGGTTGGACAATTACTGATGGTACATATACCATTTACCCTGGACAGGGCAGGCCATTACCAATGGTACACCTACCACCCACCCCAGACAGGGTGGGCCATCCAATGGTACACCTGCCACACACCCTGGGCAGGGTGAGCCATTACCAATGGTACACCTACCACCCACCCCAGGCAGGGTGGACCATTACCAATGGTAAACCTGCCACCCACCCCAGACAGGGTGGGCCATCACTGATGGTACATCTGCCATCCACCCCAGGCAGGGTGGGCCATTACCAATAGTATACCTACCATCCACCCTGGACAGGGTGGGCCATCACCAATGGTACACCTATCACCCACCCCAGGCAGAGTGGGCCATTACCAATGGTAAACCTGCTACCCACCCTAGACAGGGTGGGCCATCACCAATGGTACACCTACCACCCACCCCAGTGAAGAGAGTGAGAACACCCTAGAGCTCAAGAAATGAGACCTAGGATGGAATCTGCTGCAGGATATAGTGAGAATGGTATGAGATGCTCGACCCTAAAGGGAACACAGAGAGAAACCAAGAGAAAGAGGTAAGTTCATCCTTAAAGGCTTTGGGGAGCTTAGATACCAAAACCCATGACTCTCCAGATAATCCTGGATAAGAGCCAATGGCAGGTTGTTGGAATGTGGTGAATACAACAGAGGGTTTGGCATAACCTGAGGAAAAGCAATAGCAAGGAGAATAGAAATGTAAGGGGAATGGATGGAGGAGATGGCAGATGGGCCACAGAATGATCCAAATGGAAGGGAGATGATATTCAAGTACATAGGTACACTCTTTATAGTCTGGGCATACCCTGGACTCAAGACAAACACCAATTACAATATGCAAAGTGTTGAGATGATTGGAAACTGTCAAATGACATGCATAGGATTGAGACAAATATAAACAAGGGACAGACTTGTAGTCAGAGCTTTTCCCATAGAAGAAAGACTTACCAGCAATGGTTTCTGGTTGTGCTTTGTGGATGTGGATATGTGGGTTACAAGTGGGTTCGATCTAAGGCTATTGCTAACACCTGAGAAGGGGAGGGTGAGGTGAAAATGTAGGAAGAATGGTTAGGATAGATGCATGGTCAATTAATAATATGAGCACAGGGGAATATACACTCCTACACCAGACAGGATGGGCCATTACTGATGGTATGCCTACCATGCAACCCAGGCAGGGTGGGCCAGTATAGATGGTGGACAATGCACTAACATCCTGCAGGGTCTGTCATCATGGTCAACCATCTTGTACAGTCAAACCACTTCATTACCCCTGGTTCCTCACGATGTGCAGCCCATCTCAGGTTCACTAGTAACTGATGTCCAAATGACAAGCAGGTTAGGACACTCTACATGGCAGAGAGTCACTACATGGGCTTCCTTGGTAGATTTGAGAACAGTCAGATCCTCCTTCACAGTAGTGTAGGGTGGGCTCTCTGTTGTCCTTTCTGCAGTGAGGGCCATTTCTCAGGCCTCCAAAATGTGTGTTTCTTGCTTTTGAGCAAGTTGTCTGCTCCCTCAATGGTCAACTCCTTCCTCAACCATGAGAGACTTTAGCTCAAGCCATCTGTTGTGTGGGAGATCATCCCCTTCAGGGTCCAGATGCTCATCCACATTGCCCCAATTGATTCATTCATTTGGAGGTCCTTCACCTTCCTGTTGGTTGTAATATCAAGACAGGCAGTCTGCCATACAATTTTCCACTTCCTTAGCATACACTATATCTGCATCAAAATGCAATAGATAGTCTATCCATCATATTTGTCTGCTTGACAATTTACACTGGGCATTGAGGTATTTCAGTGCCTTATGGTCTGTCACTATTGTGAACTTGAACCCAAGGAGTTTGTCCTCCCATTTCATCAATTCTTCAATGATCATGAGCATCTTCCACTTGAAAGTCCTATAGTTTTGTTGAGCATCACTCAGTTTCTTTGACATGAAGCCTGCAGGCTGACTCATCTTCCAATTGGGCCCCCTGCCCACACTGTATACCACTCCAATGCCATATAGCAAGGCATCACATATGAGCCATATTGGTTCTTCCTTGTGAGGATCAATTAGTCAAAGAATCAGGTATTTACAGGCCAGATCCTTGATCATCTGGAAGCATTTATTGTGGATTTCTCTCCACTGGAATGGATGCCCATTATGCTGGATTTTAGTCAGCAGCATTGGGTATGTGATACATCTGGCATGAATTGTGCCAGGTATTCTACTAGTCCTACAAACTATTGTACCTCATTCAGAGAGCAAGGTGTCTTCCATCCTCAAATTTGGGACATTTTGTGCTGGTCAGCATGTATGCCCTTTTATGTGACCCAGACAGTCAAGTCTCACTGAGTATAAGTCACACTTTTCCCTTTCAAAGTAAAAGTTGGCTTTCTCAAGTAACTCAAACACCTTCTGGAGGTGCCATTCATGGTCTTCCAGTGTGTCACTGTACACAAATATATTGTCTAAATAGACATACATGAATCAACCTATGTGATCCTGAAATACTATGGTCATAAGTCATTGAAACATAGCCAGAGCATTGCAGTCACCTTGCTGCATTACTTGGGATATGAATGTCCCATAAATTGTGGCAAAAGCTGTTTTCCAGACATCTTCTGGTTCTATACAAACCTGTTCATATGCATTTGATGAGTCTATCTTTGAGCAGAACTTTGCTCATGCAACGTCCATCCTGATCTAATTCTGATTGGGAAAGGGAGTAACATCCTTGACAGTATTGTCATTTCTCTTGCAACAGTCAATAAAGGTTTGCAGTTTCCCAGTCTTTTTTGGAATGCAGAGCATTTGCATAGCCTGTGGAATGCTCTTCATCTCCCACCATCCTGTGTTTGTGTACATTCAGATTTAATCCAATAGCTGTTGTTTCAGCGCATACTGTTTGCATTCATTGAGAAATGGAATTCAGTGGTTTACTTCCCTCGATGGAGGGAGTCTTGGGACTACACCTCCCAAATGATGTTTATATCATGTAAGCCATTCTGTGCACAACTGAGGGATTTCCTCATCTGTTAATAAACATCTTGTTGGTATGGACTGCATTTCTTTTGTTTGCATTGTGGCAAATATTCTTTGTATTCCAGCCCCAAGTTTGACCAGATTACCAGCACCTGGTTTTTCTCCATAATTCCCCTCCCTCCAAGTGCCCTATATGGGCTTGATATGCCTGCCAGAGTGAGTGAGTCAATTCACACAAGTAGCTGGGTACAACTTAGTGTGCACCTGACACTCACTATGGTCAACTATATGCTGCTCCAATTTCACCAAATAACTCCCTCAAAGGGTGAGGTGATTCGCTGCTAAGTCTAGGACTGCACCATATTCCCACAGGAACAGTATTCCTAGAATGCAATCATAGCAATCAATGTTTGCCATGTCAATATATATCATTGTAGAGAGTCTGCCAATAATTTCCATGACATTTTCACCATATGATATCTTAGAGCAGCTACCTATGCAACCTAACTGCAGTGTCATTTGCTGCTCTAACTTGAAGGTATTCATTTTCATCACAGTTGCAAATGCCAGGCAAACAAAGTTACCAGTACTCCCCATATCAATCATGGTGTATGCCATGTTGCCATCTAATTCCATATGCAACATTGTGCAATTCCTCATATTCAAGGATACTTGTTGCCTCTGTCCTGTTGTAGGTTGAATTTTAGCACCCAATGCATACCTGAAGGTACAATCTTCATTCTCAACTGTTTGGTGGGGAGTTACCCTTTCTAGGTGCATAGCCAGTAAGTGCACTGTTGGGCACTCTGGTAATTCTAGTTGTGAGACCAACACTTCACCAAATGGTGTTCCTATCCTCATGTTGTTATATACAAACACATTTCATGGCTCTAGTTGTAGGCTTCCAACATCAATTCTGTTAAATGCACTAATACAATGTTGTACTTCAATGGGGGTCCCCCTCCAATGCAATAATGCATTCACACAAACAGTTGATTCTTCAACTATTCTGCACATGGCACATTGGTGGTTTGCAACTAGTTCTGCAAGGGTTTGCATTGTGCTTGTTGCATGAGCCAAACTCCAAAGCCAAACCTCAAGGGAAAGACAATGGTGAAAGCTCAGAGCAAGAAGGAAGATGATAGCAAAGATGATGATGATGATGCTCAAGCATGAAGCTGAATGCATAGGGATAGAGACAAGGCCAAATCCTTAGGTCATGCTCAAGCTGGGGCTGAATGCAATGACCAAATGGATAAGACTGCAGGAACAGTCTCTAAAGGCACTCACTTTCGAGAGTGAGTGTAGTTGGGATGAGGAGAAAAGGATGTACAAATCACAACAGTGCTCATCATTTGTGCTGCAGACTTTCAGGATTCTCCTGAGGTGGGGCATTATTTCCCTTATCCCATCCCTCATCATAATATCATCACACCAGCTGAGATGGGTATTTCAGGATTACTTCTAGGTTGGCAGATTCATCTAGGATATTCCTAGTTATATGCATTCGTCATGTGTTACATTCTTCACATGACTCTTCTTCATGTATTGCACCAAATAGGTAAGACCAATGCCATCTTGGCAATATGAGGGGCTCTCCTCTTCCTTCTCTTTGCAAGGGTTCTTGCACTAGCACTGAATCAAGGTAAGGTTCCTCATCCAATTCTGGGAAGTTTGTGGGTCTGTTCTAATGTATCTGACTAGTTAGTTCTGAACTATTGTCACAATATGGCCAGGTGCTTATAACCCCATCCTCATTTACCCATAAACTACCCCAAGGACAGGTGATTTTCACTGTGTTTCCTTGGATTTGGACTCTCCTGAATGTCTGTTCCAGATTGAGAAGCCTTGATGCTGCCTTGTTGATTTGTTGCAGGGCTTCTCCTACAGTTGGACTTACATATGATCTTGCTAGTTCCAATATGGCCTGAACAACATGGCAACATTCTTCCATTCTTCTGATTTACTCAGCCACAATACAAAGTGTGGTAGGCAGGTGGGCCTGCTCCATCCCATTTCCATAAATGAGGCAGGTCCTCCTTCCTACATCAAGGCCACTTATATAGCTGGCATGTACTTGCCTTTGTGGCTGATTGATCACTCACATGATTGATTGATGTAGTAGCTTGACAGACTCCATCCCTGATGTACTCAGCTCATTGCTTACAATTGGGGCAACCTCCTCAATGGATTACTCCATATTGTGGATGCCACTCCCAGCTTTGTGAGGGTATCCCTCTACTTGCTGAGGTTGCTCTGTCATCTCCACTAACAGCATTAGAGAAGTGATCATCACTCTCCTCCTCCTCAAGATCTGGCATCTCTTTATCATTGACAATCAACATTGAACTACAGACAATATATCTGTCTTCTGATTGTAATTCTACTTTGCACATAGCATTGAAATAGGTGACAGGTTTGTCATCATCATCAACATCCAAAACCTCATCAAGGTTGTCAAATCAGTTATCTTCAGGTACTCCCTGACCATCCAAGGTTTCCTTGACCCCCTCTTTCAAGTTCAAGGTATCCTTGTCCTTGACATTGGTACTTGTTCATTTACAGGATCTTCACCCTGCTCAGGTTGTTCATCCTAAACATCTGCTGCAAATAAGCTTCACTTGGGATGTTCTGCCTTAGATTTAGGTGGGAGTGGACACTGAGGTGCTATGTGACCCTCCTTACCACACCTATAACAGGTAATTCCTGGGAGGAACTTCTTGCTATCCCATCCCTGCACAGGTTCATTTCCCTGCTTATCCTTCTGGCATGAATCATCATTGTTATTCCTTCTACTGAATCAGGTAGATTTACTCCTTCTGCAGCAAAGGATATTTCCCTTCTTCACAAATTGAGATCTATCCTGACAATTGACAGACTTAACATCATTGTTGGTCTTATTCATCCATGAACTCTTATTGGACATCTTCCCTTCTTCTGAACCATATCCAGTTCTGAAGTGTAAGGTAATAGCCTTCTGGGCAGTTTCCATTTGTTTCACTTCCTTGAGGATTTCCTCAATTGTCAAATGCTTGGCTGATATGCCTCTTGCTTTGACTACCAATCTTATTATTGCATGGGGTAGTCCATGGAGGAACTTCCTCCAGGAATGAGTGATCATCTGGAGGTTGAGCCATTTGATGTGCTCATTGCCTCAGGTCATTATTGAACAACAGCACTCCCTTCACAGGGTCATATCTAATTCTGTCAAACTGATCCACTGTGTTCAGGGCAAATGCTTTGTGTACAAAGCACTTGAAGAGCTCACAAATTAGGAACTCAAAGTTCCAGTCTTGAATTCACCTGTCAGGCAATTTGACCTCTTGATCATACCATTGGGCCACAGTGCCCTCAAGGTACAGACCTGTATACAGAACATGATCTGCATCACAATCATGCCCTGCAATCTTGAATGTATGGAAGTACTTCAGCAATTGGCTGATCCTGGCCACCATACTTGCTAGGCCCAGGTGGGTTCATTGCCTTTACCTCAGGGCTAACTTGACCCAGTGGTTCTCCCACCATTTTGTATATCTTCTGAGCATATCACTCCTGCATCATATTCATATAGCAACCATTTCCAGGGGTATATCCCCTGAGGTATTGTCTTCTCCCATGCATGGAGTATGGGATTGTGCTTTGACTATGTCATTGCATCAGTTCATCATTCTCACTTGAGAAGTTGTCCTCAGAATTATCCTCTGAATCATCTCCAGGGGGTCCTGGGGGCAGGGGTCCATGTGGAGGCCTATTACCCCCACTTGGATTATTGTCAATTGCTCTGTCATTACAGGGTTGCTGTGGGCCACCCTCCCCACCCATCCCACAGAGATTGTGTTAGCACCAATGGTGCACCTAGCATCCACCTTGCACACATTACATTGGTACCAATGGCATGCCAAGCACCCACCCTGCACAGGGTGTGTCAGTACCAATGGCTCAACTACCAGCCACCCCCTACAGGTTAGGTCAGTGCTGATGAGTAATATATTATGAGGGTGTGAAGAGATATCTTGAACTCAGGGTCATCCTTCATTCATTAAAGCAACTATGTATATGGGTAAAAATATTTGGTTTGGACAGTGTACACTGCTTCCTCCTACTCTCCTTTCAATGATCCTCATCAATGCTTTGACATCCAATGGAACCTTTTGGATGTGCATGATAATAGCCATACCATGTCCCTCATCCATTGATAATGGTCTGTGTTACGCAAAGCATCTATGAAGGTCTGCTTACTCGACAACAACCTCTGGCGATACTCACAGAGAGACTGACATCAGAGAAGTTGACTTTCAAGAGACAATGAGAATGACAGAGGTTCAAGCAGAAGGCTCAACAGAGGTTTACTCAGAGGACTCGAGGGGTTGAGACTAGATACAATGCTTGTATTGCATAGATCAAGAATAGAGAAGTACAAAGGATATGTGATGATATTTATATGAGAAATAATCATGCACGGACCAAAAAGAACAGAATAGTATAGAAGTACGAAGAACTTGATGGAACATTGAGGAACACTAGCTGACATAACAGAGACAGTGGAGCAGAGATAAGTCCAATCAGAAACAAAGAAGAGAAATAGAGTTACTGCTGGCAACAAGAATAAACCCTTCGATGGAATAGGTCATCCCTCTCCATGAGTGACTTGAAAGATGATAAAGGAAAATAAGAATGTGATGAAACAGAGATAAAATTGTAATAGTCTGCTCATCAGCACTCCTAGTAGAATCAGCTCAGATTAATTCACCATTACATTTTTCTGACCTGGAAACATGACCACTGGATATGTATAACCATCCAAATGCAATGGAGACACCTCCAGGGATATTGCTATCTTTCTAGATGGTGTTCTTCCCTCCCTCCTTGTAATCACCCTCATTGTCCATATAAATTTCAGCATCATATCCCTGTGTCACATCCATGATTTTTGCTAAGTCCAACTCCATGCCTCCAGTCTATGTTCCTACTATCTCTGGAGCATTTTTGCTTACAAAACCATTCTGAGTCACTGGACTCGCACATGTTTATTCATCATTTGACTACCTTTGATATATTGTTTGACCATTTGTAATATTCTAACAGGTGCTGACACCAAGGGGCTATCATCACCACTGTGTCTCACCTCTGACATGTAGGGGTACTGGACATGATCTGGAATTACCAATGCTGTCATTCTTATGACAGGTGGGTCTCTGCTGGAATTGCCAATACTATCACTTAGTCTTGTATATAAACTCTGTACACCACTCCTGTACCCTTAGTTCGAATATCGATTCTAGTTCTGATTTTCCCCCTTTCACCCGTTTGGTCCTCCTCTTGCCATCCTCTCCCTCAGCTCTTTAACCTTAACCTGCCTTGCTCGAATCTTTGACCCTCTGACCTCTGACCTCTGACCATCTGACCTTCAACCTCTGTTACTCCGTCTTACTCCCGTCCCTCTGAAATACCGGGGACTTGCCTTCAACAAGGGTGCACCACATAAGGTGAAGCCAACATCCCTTCTGTCCGAACACTGACTCCGGAGTTCTGGAGTTTCGTCAAGGAGATCAGGATCAACTTTTAACACCCTGTGACCCAAGTGTGTGTTCCAGAGGGCTCTTATATGCTCTGAAGGCACTAATAATAGTCCCAAGACCTACTGGAATTATTTGATTACTATACACTGTCACCATCCCCCTTCTCATGATTGCCTTGTATAAAATCATAAATGCAGCCATCTGGAGACATGTTTTCTAGGCCATTTGTATGTCCTAAAGCCTCTGGTAGATGTCCTGACATCCACTGTAATTTTTTGGAGACAGCACTCCCTCCTCTTGTCCTTCCTCACCCATGATTAGCCCAGATTAATTCAGCATCATGCCCCTATGACCTGGAAATATTCTCCCAGGGGTTTTCAAACTCTGCAAAGCTACTAGAGACATTTACTAAGCCCCTGGTATTTTCTTAGATAGTGATTCACACTAACTGCCTACTACAACCTTGTCTGATTTTTATCTCAGAAACCTGACCACAGTTTTTCATGATTGTTGGTGCAAAATGATCCCACAGACATGCTCTATCCAATGACATAAAGGTTTTCCAGAAATAAAAATTTGACTTTGAATCTTACTTCCATGACCATATGAGTATACAATAATCTTTATTAGTTCTAGGTGAATAAAGTAAGCTACAATAGGATCAGATTACAAAATAGTGGATGGAGTGAAAGCAAATACATCTTGGTTCTCAAATAAACAATAGGTATGGCCTCTGCTTTGGTGAGACCAGGTAATACATGATGTAGGCCAATAGGCAAGTTGAAGGGGGTGGTGGATCAGAATTCACAAAGGTAGCTTATGTCATACACAACATATCTTTGACCTTGGTGAAATTAAATCTCCCTGCTCAAGCCATACAAAGGTTTTGCACAGCAACTCTCCTGCTTTCCATCACAATCATTACTATGCCACCCTAAGCCACTATTCTGCTACCTGTTACATTTGGCCTTGGGTAAGGATGAATATAGACCTTGAAGATTCAAAGGTTCAATATATTGAAAGATACAAGCATGGATATTATTGAAGATATTCCAATAAAAGTCTGTCAACAAAGGGGTCAAAAAGTTCAGACAGCTAGACAGCTATTGTAGGGCCAGGGGTTCAAAGAGAGATGTCATTTAAAGCATGACACAGGCTTGCAGAAATCAACAAAGAATATATTGCTAGATGAACTGAGTAAAAGATAAAGATAAAAGGTCAAAGTGACAGGTGGATGTCAAGGATAAGAGGAAGGAGGAGTCCTGAGGTAAGACTAGTGTGGGGAATGCCAAAGGATATCATGTGGTATAAATACAAAAGACAAGGAATTAACAGGAGGCAAATGGAATGCAGAAGAACATGAAGGAATACTTAGTAATACTAGGATGACATGTACAAGGATAACATGTCATGGAATATCAGAGATTATTAGGGAACAATGTGTAAACAAGATTATGAACAATAGAAGGATGACAAGAAAGATAAGCCTCATGTCAAAAGATCTAGAAGTCAAGGAACAATGGAAGAATGCAGGGACAAAGTAAAGTTAATACAAAAGAGAATGCAAGATCATATGGAAATATATCCTGATCCAAATGACCACATGTTGTGGTAAGTCCCAGAGGATAGCAGAGAGTATATGAAGGAATATCCAGATAAGGGATCATCTTATTATTTGGCATGGCAAAAACACATGACCGGATTGCCAATAGTCATCGCCTAAGCTTGCCTAAGCCCTTAACCATGTGGTGGCTCTGCAGCTGAGTTTCAAAAACATCACACGCCTTGCAGACAAGGCAGCTCAGCTGCTGCAGACTGTAGAGCAGCAACCCTTTGCCCAGAGCACAGCCATATGCCAGCTCAACCATAATGTGTGGCAAAAAATGTGCCCCTCTGTCTCTGTCTGTCTGTCTGCTCCTCTGATCTCTACCTCTCTGTTATACATGATCTACAGTGTCAAGTGGTGCTACAGGTCATTACCTACAATTTCTCTTTCTTTTTTCCTCAGGAAGGGAAGAATTGCACTCAAATAGTGTATATAGAATTTTCTTAGTTCTCTCCCTTGAGAGTGATTAGTCCACACAGGGGTCATGCTGGTTTGTGAAGGATGACTGGGACCAATTGTCATCATGCAGCCCAGGCTGAGTCAGGATTCATATTCAATGCCAAAAAGTATTGAATTAGTTAGTAGTATCTTTGCATATTGCATAAATATGGTACATTTGTTAGTTTGGATAGTCTAGGTTGGTTATTGACTGGATATCCACCAGGAAGTGGTAGAAGGGTTGCTGAGAGACCTGGACCCCTGGTTTCACTTGGCCATTCTATCATCTAATTATTGGGCATGGTGAAAAACACATAACTGGATTGCCAA
>JBBPQO010000397.1:0-11135 GCA_038092535.1 Xerocomus subilludens | reverse complement strand
TGTTCCAATGAGTTATCATTTTGGAATGGCTACCATTTCATCAGATGTTATCCAAATCCCTTAATTCTTGCAGTGGCAAAGAGCCAAGTGTGTGTATTGCATTTCATACACTCATAGTCTAGGGTTAGAATGAGTGGTTGTTGGGAATTATTGCCTCTAGTACAAAACATGCAAACATTGGAACACTTATTTGAGCCACTGGAAGTCCATTTACAGACAAAAAAGAGAAATGGAGTTAGGAATGGAGATAAGGATAAACCCTTCAGTAGAATAGGTCGTACCTCTCCAAAAATGGTTCAGAGAATGATAGAGGAAAAGAAGAACGCAGTAGAAAGGGAGCAAAATTGTAACATGAGGAATGATCTAGAACTTTCTCCATCTTCTGCATTTGCTAAGGATCTCTGTTGTCTTTTAAATCTGTTTCATTTGATATCAGGTCCTAGTTTTACCTTGTCTAACCTGAAACCCACATCGAATCTGTCTCCTTCACCACCTAATCCCCTTTCTCCTCCAATTGTCCCTCATATGGCTAATGCTTTCCAAATGCCCTTAAGGGGTACACAGAATGCTCCCAAATTTGATGGGAAAACACCTTCTCAATTACCTTGTTACTTGGAGGACATTGAGTTTCTTGGGGCAAATGCAGCTCTCACTAACTGTTACAATTTTCTCCCCTTTTCATCGTATTCTCCTGTTTATCTTTCAATGTCCTTATCGCTCTTGGCATGGAACCTTTTATGATAACTTTGGCTTCATTCTTATTTGTCATCATTCCTCGCTTAGTCTTGCTAGCCTCTGACTAAGTCCCATTCCTCAACCTTCTTCGCCTTTCCATTGTCTTCCTTCGCATTCCACCATATTCTTTCCCTTGGTCTGTGCGCACTCTTGTTCCCTATAAATAGTTCGTCACCTCATGTATGTACACCATTCTCGATCTACGCAATATAAGCGTAATCTTGTCTCATCTCTAGTCAAGTATTACCTCGAATCCTCAGTCCTCAGTCCCTTGTTGAGCATCAACTCGAACCCCTAGTTCTTTGTCCTTTGTCGAGTCTTATCTCAAACCTCTTGTCTTTGTCCTCGACCTTTCCCTTTTGAACGTCAAGTCTTAGGACATTGGTCTCCTCGTGAGCATCGCCTTAAGACGGGATTAGTAAGATAGGAATCATTGTACGCTTCGCGTAACAAAAGATCGAGAATCTTCTTGGTCCCACCTCTTTAGGTGTAGGACCCATCCATCGTCACCACAAGCTTCAGAGCTCCGTCAAAGATATTAACAAGGTCACTTTGTCCACCGAACTCGCCCAGGCATCCCCACCAAAGAAAACCCCCATCCCCGATTTCCTCTCTGACTTCGCTGACGTTTTCTCCGAAACAATGTTTGCTCAACTACCCCCTCATCGTTCCTTTGACCATACCATCGAACTCAAAGAGTCTTTTGTACCAAAGGTAGCTAAGGTTTATCCCTTGAATCCCGCTGAGAAGGAAGCTTGCAAGTCTTTTGTTGAAGAACATCTCAAGACCGGTCGCATTATTCCATCAAAATCCCCTTAGGCTGCCCCATTCTTCTTCATACCAAAGAAGGATGGTTCTCTTCGTCCTTGTCAAGACTACCGTTATCTGAACAGTCATACCATACGAAATGCCTATCCCCTCCCTTTAATCTCCGAACTCGTTGACGATATGAAAGAATCCAATTATTTCACCAAACTCGACATCTGCTGGGGATATAACAACATACGCATTGCTGAATCCAATCAATGGAAAGCAGCATTTATTACTCCCCTCGGCCTCTTTGAACCCATGGTGATGTTCTTCAGATTTTGTAACGCTCCTGCCACCTTCCAAGCATTCATGAATCATTCCTTCGTGGATCTTATTGCTGAACGTTGGCTCAAGATCTACATGGACGACCTTGGCATTCATACCTTTGGCACCCTCCAACAACACCACGAATGTACCCGATTTGTCTTCTCTCGCCTTCATGAACTTGGCCTCTCAGTTAAGATTTCGAAATGTTCCTTCGACACTCCTACCATGGAATATTTAGGCATGATCATCGGTCGTGGACAAGTTCAGATGGATCCCACTAAGCTCTCTGCTATTGCCGACTGGAAACCACCCTCCTCCGTCAAAGGGATTCACTCCTTCCTGGGTTTTGCCAATTTTTATTGGAAATTCATTCCTAACTACTCCGATATTGTCGTTTCTCTGACCTTCCTTACGAAAAAAGACCAACCATGGGTCTGGACCCCACTTCAGCAACGAGCCTTTGATTCCCTTCGCTCTATCTTTGCCTCCACTCCTGTCCTCTTTATCCCTGATACCTCACGTCCCTTCTTTCTTATGACCGACGCCTCCCTCGCTGCCGCTGGTGCGGTCCTTATGCAAAAAGATGTCAATGGCGACCTACATCCTTGCACCTACTTCTCTAAGACCTTTGCCCTGGCCGAACGAAACTACGATATTTATGATTGTGAGCTTCTGGCGGTTATCCTTGCACTCTCTGAATGGTGACATTATCTCCTCAGTACTTCCTTTGCGGTCTTCCTTTTCACCGACCACAAAAACCTCTCTTATTTGAAGGACCCTCGTAAACTCTCTCGTTGACAGGCTAGATGGGCATTATTTCTCCAGGACTACAATATCAAGTGGATCGTCACCCCGGGCTCTCAGATGGGACCCGCTGATGCACTTTCCCGTCTGAATCTCCCAGATACCTCTTCAGACAACTTCGACTCTTCCATTCTCCCTGAACCCGTCGTCATTAATGCTCTCGACCTCACTCTTGCTCATTCCATTTCATCCTCGACCCCCTCCGACCCTTTCGTCCTTCGTGTCCTCTCCTCTCTTCAGGAGGGATCTCCTTTGTTTTCTCGCTCTTCCCTCGCCAACTGGTCCGTCGACAATGGTCATCTTTATTTCCGTGGGCGTATGTATGTCCCTCCACCCTCCTGTAGCTCTTTACTCCACTCTATTCACTCTTCCCCTCTTTCAGGTCATATGGGAGTCTTCCGTACTAAGGCTCTTCTTGAACGCAATTATTGGTGGCCGGGCCTCTCTACTTTTGTCAAGAACTTTGTCGACAGTTGTCCCACTTGTCAACAATCCAAGGTTAACACTCATTCTACGGCCCCTCCATTATCCCCTATCCCTTCTTTGTCCCCACTCCCGTTTAAACAACTTTCTGTGGATCTTATCACCGATCTCCCTCCTTCTTTGGGTTTCGACTCCATCATGGTCGTGGTCGACCATGGCCTTAGTAAGGGAGTAATCCTCACTCCTTGTCTCAAAACGGTAGATGCCACGGCCATTGCCCAGATGTTTTTCGACTCTGTGTTCAAACGATTCGGTCTCCATGATGTTCTCATCTCTGATCGAGGTCCTCAGTTCGCCTCCACATTCAGCCCATCTTTCTCCAAACCTCCACCAGACCTTATCGATAATGAAGAGGAGTACGAAGTCGAAGCGATCATCGCTCATAAAGGTCCGCGGTCTAGATGATTGTACCTGACTTCCTGGAAAGGATATTCCTCCGCTGAGAACACCTGGGAACCTGAATCCAACCTCCGACACTCCGCCCAAATCCTCTCCTCTTATAAACATTGTCACCACCTTTGACAAGAGTAGGACTTTTGCTTGACGGTCTCTCCGTTAGTATCTCGCAAACGGACTATTCCTTCTTCCCATCTACTCATATCCAATGGCCATCCCTTTCTCTACCACTTCTCCCATTTGCAACCACCACATATATCCCTTGTTCCTTCCTATCCAATCTGCCCATCTTCTCTTCGCCGCTATCTTAGAAACCCCCTTTCTCCTCCTCGCTCTCGAAGACGACCCCCTCTATCGTGAAGACACTATCACCCATGAGCTAATTCATCTCTTCCACGAAGTTTCCGCCACTCACCGCCTCCTCGATTCTGACATAGACAGAATCCCTCTGTGTTTTGCTCTCGAGTCTCTTTCCCGTCGTATCCTCTCAATTCTTTTTCTCCATAGTTTCTTCCACTTCGTCGAATCCATTCCTTCCGAAACTATTTACCCCACCTTTCGTCGCATTTTTCTTTCTCTTCCCCAGAACCATCGAGACTCCTACATCGAATGTATGGAGCAATTCATCCTCCATTCCCCTCGTGACCTCCCTCCGCTTCCTGTCCCTCCTCCCTCCCTCCAATCGCGCATTTCTTCTCCTCCTTTGTTCAAGACCTCCACCGCTGTAGAATCCGTTCCCGATTCCAACGACGCCTATGAAGTTCCTACCATCCCAGTCCCTATGGAACACGCTAGGGTTATCCCTCTACCCAATGGTACTCGCACTTTATCCTCCCCCACTCGCATCTTACCTTGTGTCGAACCCTTTCGTGAGCCGGTCGCGTCTTCCTCTACCCTCTGTTTCCAGTGTCAACGTACGGGTCACTATCATGAAAACTGTAGCAAATACACCTGTCCCCACTGTCACACTGCCACACCAGGTCACGCATCACGTCAATGTTTGGTTCAACAATGCGACTTTTGTCGTAACTGGGGTTATTCCAGCCACGCCTGCCCACACTGTAACTGCGGACTTTGCTCTCAACCTGGACACATGGTTGATGATTGTCCATTCGAGCGTCTCACCCTGTCCCAGGCCTCCGCTATCTTTGGCGGACCTGCTACCCCCGGAGTCTAACCTTTGGATTGGGAGAGGAGTATTAGTCGAGTCAGGGACTCGATTGTATTGTGGGAGTAATGTTACAATTTTCTCCCCTTTTCATCATATCCTCTTGTTTATCTTCCAACGTCCCTATCACTCCTGGCGTGGAACCTTCTACAACAACTTTGGCTTTATTCTCATTTGTCATTCTTTCTCACTTAGTTTAGCTAGTCTCTGACTAAGCCTCATTCTTCAACCTTCTTCACCTTTCCATCAATTTCCTTTACCTTCCACTGTATTCTTTTCCTTGGTCCGTGTGCATTCTAGTCTTCCTATAAATAGTCTGTCGTCTCTTGTATGCTCTCTATTCTCGATCTACGCAATACAAGCGTTATCTTGAACCAACCTTAGCCCTCAAGTATAGCTTGATCTCTCATCCTCAGTCTCCAAGTACTTCTTGGATCCTTAGTCCTTCGTTGAGTCTTATCTTGAACCTTCACCCTTGTCCTCAGTATCTCCCTTTTGAACGTCAAGACTTAGGACGTCAGTCTCTTCGTGAGCATCGCCCTAGGTCGGGATTAGTAAGATAGGAACCTTGGTATGCTTCGCGTAACACCCCCTAAAAGCTCCTGGACCAGATGGCATCAAGAACATTGTACTCAAGAAGCGCTCCAACACACTCACCCCTCATCTACTCCAGCTGTTCCATGCAACATTCCTACTTGACACCTACCACCCCCTGTGGCAAAACTTCGCTACCATGGTACTCCACAAACTAGGCAAGGCAAGCTACTCTGTCCCAAAAGCCTATAGGCCAATCGCCCTACTCAACACAACAGGAAAGCTCCTGACTGCAGTAATTGCAGACCAG
Source organism: Xerocomus subilludens (assembly GCA_038092535.1). Taxonomy (NCBI): domain Eukaryota; kingdom Fungi; phylum Basidiomycota; class Agaricomycetes; order Boletales; family Boletaceae; genus Xerocomus; species Xerocomus subilludens. The sequence continues at coordinate 5,628 of JBBPQO010000397.1, read as the reverse complement.
CTAACCTACCTGTTGGAACACCATCAGCTGCTATTGAGCACCCATTTCAGCAGCAGACCAGGAAAATCTACAATGGACTGCCTCCACCTCCTTGAACACACCATCAAATGTGCCTGGTGCAACTGATGAGTTGTGTCTATACTTCTCCTAGACATAGAAGGAGCCTTCCTGAATGCAGTCACTGAGTGCCCACTACACAACATGTGCAAGCACTGCATACCAGAGGAACTAATTGCCTTCACTCACCATGTACTCACAGGAAGATGGACACACCTTTCCTTCAATGGACATCTCTCAGAATGGATACCAATCACAAATGGGATCAGGCAGGGTGACCTGCTCTCTATGGTCCTATATATAATATATAACTCTGACCTAGTAGAAGTTGCCTCCATTACTAATGGACTTACATTCACTTTTGTAGATGACATGGCCTTCATGGTGATAGGACCAGATTTTGAAACAATGCACAACACCCTCCACGATATGCTTGAATGATGCAGAGGAGGCTTTGAATGGGCAAAGGATCACAACTTCCAATTCGAAACTTCAAAATTTGCACTAATGAACTGCTCTATGAACAGAAGCAAAACCTGCCCCAACATGCTCATCCATGGATCCATCATCTCACCAGTCTGCACCCACTGATTCCTGGGAGTCATCATTGATGATGGTCTATGTTGGAAAGACCATGCCAACTATGCCATAGGAAAAGAATTGCCTATATCCTACAACTCTGGTGTCTCTCCCTAGCCTTGAAGGGGACCTCCATATCACTAATGAAGTGCCTGTACATCTCAGTAGCCACTACAAAAATGCTATACACAATAGACATTTGGTTTTGTCCCATGTATGATGAAGTCACTGACATCACCCTACCAGGATCCATAATCATTGGCCATAAATTAGCGAACTGCACTTCAATCCATGACCAGGGCCATGCACACTACAGCTACCAACACCCTGGAATCCCACACCAATATCATGCCCATAATGCATCAAATCCAGAACCAGTGCCACTGAGCTACCCTACACATAGCTGCTACCCCCACATCACCCTCTCAACCCCCTGTTCAAGCATGCAGCACAGTGCCTGGTCAAGCATCACATCTCCTTGCTACACAACCTAGCATCCACCTTCAAGATCAACCCCATCACTACAAGAGACTATCACCCCACTTGCAAGCAACCTGATGCAAGCAAGCCATACACCACTCACATTGCCTCATCAAAGACAGCAGCAATCAAATACCACAACAAGATACAAAGAGGGACTTGGACCAGGATCTACACTGATGGCTCTGGTATTGTGTTAAAGTTGAGCCTGATTTCCAGACAAAACTCTGGAACTCTGGAGTTAGTGTCCAGATGGAAGGGACGTTGGCTTCACCTTATGTGGTGTGCCCTTGTTGAAGGCAAGTCCCCAGTATTTCAGAGGGATGGACATAGGGCAGAGGGTCAGAGGTCAGAGGTCAGAGGGTCAAAGGTTCAAGGAAGGGGTGGGTTCAGATAATGAGCTGAGAGAGAGGAGGACAAGAGGAGGACCAAGAGGGCAAGGAGGGAAATCAGAACTAGAATGATATTCAAACTGAGGGTACAGGAGCAGAGTACAGAGTTTATATACAGAACAAAGTGACAGTATTGGAAATTCTGGTGGAGGTCTGGAGGACCCACCTGTCATGTGAGCAACAGTGTTGGCAATTCCAGATCATGTCTGGTAGCCCCTACATGTCGGAGGTGAGACATGGCAGTGATAGTAGCCCCTTGGTGTCAGCACCTGTCAGAGTAATACAAATGGTCAAATGAAATATCAAAGGTAGTAAAATGGTGAATAAACACATGTAAGTCTGGTGACTCAAAATGGTCTTGTAAGCAAGAATGCTCTGGAGATTGTGAGAACAAAAGACCAGAGGTATGGAGTTGGACTTAGCGAAAATCATGGATATGACATATTGATGGTAATGTTGGACCTGCTGCTATCCTCTACAATAACCATCAGCTGTCAAGCATATTAAGATATCACCTAGGGATGGAATAGGACCATATAGTCTATGAAGCCGAAGCCATAGGACTTACACTGGCAGCAGAAATACTGCAAAGCACATATGATATAGAACTACCAGTATACATATTCATGGATAACCAAGCAGCTATTAAATCTGGTGACCTCTTCTCCATGAAACCCAGCCACTATCTGATTGACCACTTCACAGACCTAATACACCTAGTACACTAGAAACACAAGTGTAGGAGAAAGGATATAAAGGTTTGCTTGGTGGCCAGCCACGAGGGTATAGAGGGCAATGAGAAGGTGGGTAAAGAAGCAAAATCTGCAGCTAAAGGAGTGGCATGCATGAGCTCCAGACAAAGGCTGCCAAAATTCCTATGCTTATCCTCCTTGCCAAAGAGCCTCTCAGCCCAGCTCCAAGCCCAGTGCAGTCACCAGAAAGAGAGATGGAAGAGAACATGGATGAGCTCACCTCACCACACCAGCACCAATGACCTTGACTCCAAACTCCTATCTGGATCCTTTCCAATTCTGACCACTGGACTGTCCAAGTGGCACACCAAATACCTTGTCTGGTTATGCACCTGTCACTGCCCCCTCAATGCACATCTACACAGAATTGGAAAGGCAACCTTGCTGCACTGCCCACACTGCCTAGGCAGGAAAGAAACCGTCCCTCACTACATACTTGACTGCCAAGGCTACATCCATGAACACCATACCCTCACCAGGCATTTCCGCAGACAAGCCACCAACCTACAGTACCTTCTCACTGATCATGCCACAATAGATCACCTACTGAGATATATTGATGCCACCAAACATTTCTCAGCCTCACACAACTGGCAGCCAACAGAAACCAGTTAACATGAGTAGACCCACACAGCACATACCCAGGGATGGGGTATGCTGCTTGGGTACAGCAGAGGAGTGAACCAGAGGAAGACATGAAGTCTGTGTGACACAGCATAACAAACATGAAATCTCTCACCCTTACTCATATGCATTAGAGATACGAGCCCCAGCACTCAGACCCATTGTCAACACACTCACAACAGTTCCTTCCCTCTCCTCCTGAGCTCACCATTTATATACTATATCTACCTATATTCACCCACCATACTCTGCTCCTCTCTCCCTTTCCCAGAGAGCCCCATAGGGCTTGTACAAGTGACATGCTACATCATCGTCAGGGCCATTGCCCAGCTCTGCAAGCTATTATCCAAGTGATCGATGACCAGGAGGTCTGTACATCTAAAACCTGCCAGCAGGAATGGAGGGGTCACTGGGGGGCAATAAGACCACCAATGACACATTTGCAAGACCAAGGATGCTGTAGGGGGCAAAGGTGCCACCTCAATTACTTAGTTCATGTAATGTCCTACATAGGGTAACACACCCCAACAGGACAATAATTGGATTCAAAAAAATAAAAATAAATAAAAATAAAAACTTCCACTCTAGAGTCTTAGAGAGGGAGTTCAGAAGGATGATGGCCATAACCTTTGGGTTGACTGGGAATTCCATGCTAGCCAGGTGGAACTCTGATGTGCAAAGGAGTGAAATGTGTTCTGAGAGGTCAGAGTTGCTGTTCCAACTGACATTGAAGAGTTGTTGGAAAATATAGAACATGGAGGAGACACTTGAGGCATCATGGAGTATTAGGAGTTTCTCCCAGAGTTCTTTAGTAGAGGCAAAGGACTTTGTTTTGAGTAGGAGGGCATCAGAGAGTTGCTCCTTAATGATGCTATGGGCCTTTTCATCATGCTCATGCCAGTCATGGATATCTGAAGGTTTGACTCCAGTTGTGGCAGCAGCAGGGTTCAAATCTGTTCCAGAGATGACACCATAGGCTTTTCTACTTCAGAGCTTTTGGGTGACTTTGACCTTCCATAGTGGGAAAGTTTCAGGTCCCATGAGGATTTCATCAGTCTGTACAGTGTCTGATGACATGTTGAATAATGGGATAGGGTGACCTTGGCAGAAGAAAGAAATGTTTTTTTTTTGATGGTGGCATTTGGTAGCTGGTCTCCATCAGGGACAGAGGGGTGTGCATATGTGGACACTGAGGGATTTTGCAAGTGTGCAATCTGTCAGGGACAGAAGGATGCATGTAATATGCAGGCACTGAGGAATGTGCAAGTGTGTGAGTTGTTTCAATGGGCATGAGCAGGGATCATAACCTATCGAAATCCAGAGCAACTGAATGGTCTAGAGTTAGCAGTGCTAGTGGGTCTGGGATAAGTCTGGGACTCAATTACTGCCAAGAGGGCAAAAACAACTCTATTCACCTAGTAGGTCTGGAGTAAGTCCAGGACTACAGTACATGAGCTATGTGAATGGTGAGGTAAAAGGGACATACCTCAGTTGCTGCCAAGAGGGTGAAAACAACTGAGGTGTACAAAAGTAGGCACAGACTAAATACCATGGGCTAAAGGCACACTTGTACCTTAACATGATGCAGGGAAAAGGTAGATGAGAAGATATGGTAAAGGGGGTCTTTACTGAGTATGCAAACCCAAGGAACAATGTGCCCCAGAGGCAGTGTCTACTCTATGGAGTTTGCTTTGGGGGTTTTGGACCTCCAGATTTCCAGACTTCCTTTTCCTGGTATTCTGTCAATCATTCTTGTCATCCTTGTCAGCATTCTCCTCACCCTCCTCACCCTCCTTTTCATTATCCTGGTGGGATGACCAATGTTCCCCCAGCCTCCTGCATGGCTACATCATTCTCTTCACATTCCTCACCTGGGTTGATGGTCAGTGCAGGTACATCCCCAACATGTAAACCAAAGTACCCCATTCCAATGCCTGCAAATTGGGCAAACATGTCTTGATTGACAAAACTGATATGATGAGTATCTGCCCAATTGTAAGAAACAGTCAGAACAGGCTCAATTGTTCACATAGAAGGCTGCCCAGTCATCTTGTTCTCCACTCACTATGGATGGACCCTCTTGCAGAAGCTCATATGTGTGACCATCAGAGAACGCAGGGATAAGGTGACCTCCCTGGATCAGAAGTGATGGATCTAAGAACCCAAAAGGAAGATGGTCAGCATGATCTGGAACAAAGCCTACCTTGGGCAGTCAGCCCTCTTTGAAGCCCCATTGGTAATCCTGATCAATTCCAAGCCAGTGAACCCATAGAACTTCCATCATCTGCTTGCAATAACTGAGCCCTCCTGCACAAAAGAGGACCTTGATATGGAAAGCACAGACTACCTGGGCATACCAGAAGGGATGTTCCACATCCCTTGAAGATGTCATGATGACATCACCCCAGGTCATTTGAATTGTGTTGTGATCACAGTGTATGTCATACATGGTGTAGTTGATGTGCAAGATCCTGGATTATAAATGGCATTGAGGCTCATGAGATGAACATTATTGCACTCTTTGGGAGTGAAAGTCCACTCATTGCCATCATATTCCAGATCAAATAGCCTGGCCAGTAGATGGTCCTTGAGGGACATTTGGCAGTCAGACTGTGCACAATCACCTCCATTAGGATGTGCAGTCTACACTATAACAGAGCATCATGCTTTAAGTGCAGGATTTCCCTGGTACTCCAGCAGGAATTGGGAGAGGCTGAGCACATTATTCACCCATGGTATGTTGG
>JBBPQO010000396.1:0-11137 GCA_038092535.1 Xerocomus subilludens | reverse complement strand
CAATTGTGGACAGTGCCAACAGAAACACCAGCCCATTCTGCCATACCTTGTGATGTAGCAGAATTTCCATAATGACCTGCACCATTTAGAAAAATGGCAAGTTGAATGGAGATGGGTAGTTGGGGAGAATTGGTGTTGGTCATAAAGATGTCATGATGATGAATTTTGTTGAGAATCTCAGTGAAGACCTCAGGGAATACACATAGCTTGCATTGGAACAGATGTGGATGATCAAGTCTCCATTCATCCAGAAGATGAATGGAAGAGTTACAAGCAGAAGGGGAACAATTGTTGAAAATATAAGCCTTGGTGACTTCATCATAAAGAGCAGATATGATTCTATGAAAGCCCATGAGGGGAACAATATCACCAATATTACCATCAGAAGATTCTGAGGCATCAACATCAGAGAGATGAGGGGAGGAACTGATAGAGAATGAGGGGAGAGAGGGTGATAATGCCATTTCAACATCAGAGGGCCTAGAGTTCTCTCGAGCAGTGATGCCAGCTGTCAATATTGACCCCTTGACTCATTGATGGGGTCAAAGGGTCTGACAGGGTCAAAACACATTAATGGGATCAATGTGTGACTTCCCCACAAATCATTTTTATTGTTAACACTTCTCGTAACATAGCTAAGTTACTTGAAGTCTACATTACAATCCTGGCCTAAGTAAATAGAGAATGAGCTTGGCAGCGTGATCTGACTTTTCTGAGGTGAATGTTCTGTGCTACTTCCAATGGTCAATGAATCCCCACTCTAGGAAAAGCACGTCCTCCAACTAGTACCTAAATATAATGTATTAAACTCCTGTCATTTGCTGTCACTATATTTCCATTTCCCCATCAATAATAAATTGATAATTTGTTAACCATAGCAGATCATGCATTGACCTTGACTGGGTTAATGTTGGCCACCATTAACCCCGTCAAATCCTGTCAAACTTACGGTCCGATGGTGTCAATCACATCACTGCTCTTAAGAGTCAGTACTATCATCATTTACCTTTTCTATTGCAGTATAAAGCATTTGGAGATATACATCAAGGGCTAATCCTTGCCAAGCTTCATGAAGCACTGCAAGCAGCTTCTGATGGGCAGATTGATGGCATGATATTTCAAGCATGCCACAACTCGAATCTTACTTATATCACCATCTATTTTTGTTATCTATGCGGCTCGGGAGCGGACGGATCAGCAGCTGCCATTTGTTGTGCATGGTCTAGCAGAGCCACTGTGGCACGTGCATGCGCCCAGTGCGGATAGCGTGTCTTACATTTATCATTTTCGTACGCTTTGCATAAGCAAAGTATTCAGGCGGAGCTTAAACATCCGCCTGTTGCACTGCTTCTCTTTTTGGTAGGACCCACTCTCTCGAGTGTGCTTTTTGCTGACTAACACCCTTCTTTGCTGACATAACGCACGCTCTTTTTCTACGTTGACACCCTAATATAACCGTCTACCATCACCCATCCAAAATAACATCGAAGTTGTTGCCGACAGTATAGATATTACTATCGTCACTGCATCAGTGACAAAGGTTCACCGTTCAACGTTCAACGACCGTCTTTTCAGCGATGTGGTACGAGCTGCTGGTAGTATATGACCATCATTGGGACGACATTCTCATGGAAAATACACACGGAATCAGATATTGAGGAAGTGCGGCCCAGCATTCACACACAGGTAAGATGGATCCCTGTCTCAAGTCATCCCACAGTTGGGATTCGCACCATGAGGATAATGCTAGCATTCTATTACCTTGTTTAATATGCAGCATATGTGATCAATGAAACAGAATTTTTGAGCCTTATGAAGGCCTTATACACACTTATAACACCTTATCTAATCTCGGGCATTAACATTCATGCACCAAAAATATAATCTGGAGTCCTAGATTGATGGTGTAGAGTCCCTTTCCAGTGGGCCATTGTAGATGTGCCGAGTTGTCACCCATTTCTGCGAGTGACTTTTCGACCTTCGTGAAGATCGCAGGCAAACGCCTTTTGAATTCAACAATTGCGCTGTCATTTCTGGACGTTTGGCTTGAATCTCAGAAACAACCCGATGGCACTTACGCACGTCACACTTACGACTGCTCCACGAGGAAGTAGGAACACAGAAAGTTGCCGTTACCGATATGTAATATACGTGCAGTGGGGATTTGAAGTTGGAGAACATCAACGTTTGAAAGGACAACTTGACCTAACTTGAACATATTCGTCAAACCAGCTTACCTCCACAGGGGGGATCAGACAATACAGTAGGGGATAATAATCATGCAAGCTGTGCGAACCCGACCTGCGAGTTGCCGACATCAAATGCGGTGTAGACATTTCGGAGGAAAATATCCCCAATAAGCCAGAATGCTTATCGGGTTCAGTGGTCAGAATGGGGCACGCAAAAAAGAAATCAAGGAATACTCACAAGCAGCGTAGGCTCGACCGGCAATTCCACTGACACAATCAGGGGAGTCAAACTCAATTGGGCCAAGATTGAGGTCCGTAGAAGGGATTTTGAATGTCGTGCCTCCAAAGGTCAAGCTAACGTTGGGGAAAGAACTGCATGGGACTACAAGGCGTCAATGGGAGCCAAGGTGCGCAACTGAATCCAGACCTACATGTATACAAGTCCTTGCCATTAGTGCTCGGTATAGCCGTACCATTGAGTGAACTGTAAAATGAGGAAACTTCGGAGGGAGTACCAATGATGAGGGAGGTACCAGTGTCGATGACTGCAGGGATGCCGCTCAAAATTGTCTGATCGTTACCCTGGATGTTATCCATCATCACCTGCCAGAAACCCTGAATGACCAACATTAGTAAATGTTCGCGTGCATTGACACCTCGGCTTACTTGCTTCGTCACAGGGATATATGCGAAGTCTCCGGTGTACAACGAAGAGTCCGATCCACCAATATACAACTCGGCTCCGGAATATGCAAGCTTGAAGGAAAATACAGAATCAGTCACCTGTCCTTCGGAGACGAGAGTCTGGAAGACGGGGCTAGCACCAAAGACCGAGATAGACCCGAAAGCCATTCCCAACAAACCATCTGCAGGGAATCCAGGGCTTTGGAACACATCGGAGTACTGCGTTGCAGCACCAAGAGTCTGCCTGGTGGCCTAATTGGTTGTTAGAAGTGATCACTTTCACAAATCATGTAGACATACACTGAAGCCCGCAACAGCCACGGTATCGGTATATTGTTCGACAGCGACGTTTCCATCTCGGTAAGGGATCAATGTTTTGTTATTCAAATCATGAGAAGTTGAAGAGGAACTGGGGTCCCAAAGAGTGTGACCGCTGCAAGACGAGTCACAGGTAGAAGCTGGCACCACGAGGTCACTACCGTATAATTCAACACAGAACGGTGTGGTCCTACGTCAAATACTTACCTAGAACCGGTGTCGAAAACGACTGTGAGAGAAATTAATATTGACATTCATCAGGAATGTAGAGAACCTACCAGTGAGGGATTGGGCGGGGGTACCAATCAAAATAGTCGCATACCAGACCATGTCTCTGGCATCAGTCAAGGGCACACTCGCGCCTCGTTTTACAATGCCATCCTTAGCGGAAGGGTGGCTCTCCCCAGTGTTCTTCTCATAATTCTGTAAGCCAAGAAGCACCTTACTAAATGCAATGCCTGAGTTGTGAGGCGGTGCGATATACCAGTGACGGTGTGCACAACGTACGCATTGACAGATTCAATATGAGAATTGATTGCATCCATGTTAACGGTTTTGTCGGGGTTCACCAAGCTGAAGCGTTTCATGATTGGGATGGCCACGCCAGTCCTCTGCTCAGCGGGCTGAGGTATGGCGGCGACCAAAAGGGCCAGTGCAACAAAGGAAATCGCAGGAATGAAGCGCATTCCAAGCAAGTGAAGGAAAGATGGAAATATTTGATAAGTTTTTGGGTTAAGTAACCTGCCCACCTTTAATACATCACCCCAAGGTGACGAAACTTGCCGCATGCAATCGCAACGGACCACGCACCAACCAGCCTGAGGCCTGGCCGCGCTTGCCTAAATTGGCGTAAGATGCGTGATCCGCCTTGTGCTTCCAAGTCGTTTCATCCAGGCGTTTGACAAAACCTGTAGATAGAACGCCTCGGGGGATTGGATGGATGTAACATGGGAAGTATCAGCTGCACAGCAGTGACCCGCTCGCCGCCAGATTGCAATGCATGATCCGATTCTTCTGCAAAAGAATTGAAGTGGTAGTGTGACAGATTGGGCACCTGGTCAGAACTGCAGTGTAGGACTTTCCAGTTGGGTTTGGTTTGCGATGGGTTTCAAATCTACAGTACCTAGCCGAGTCAAAATGTCACTCTTTTTGGGTAATTGGTCGATAGATCTATGTTGTAAGGCCTCAAACAGCAGTGAAGTGTGAAACTGAAATTTTTTGTTTCACATCACATGCACCAGGAACAGGCAGTGCCTAGATTGTAGCATAAGGTGCTGAAGGTAAAGTACCACCTGAGATGCAACCAAGAATATTCATCCAACAAATCAGATACATATTCATGAACTTACTATAGCCTTCTGTATGGAGGAAACTAGGTTTTGGAGCATTACAGGTACCCCTGACTCCAGTGTATTGGATGAATATGTGGGACATGCCAAACCAACATCAGTATTCCAATACTCAGTATATAAATCTTCTCTCTCATATGTTCACCTCTTACTCCATTCTATCACAGTGCTGAGAGGTGAGCAATGTTTTCATCTTTTATATCATTCTCTTTTCTTACCCACCTGCTTCACTAGTACTTGTCTTGTCTTGGTAAATACTAATAACTTGTCTCATCCAGTTCTAACAGGTTATGAGCCCTGGGCTCTAACACACAAGCCCTTAACTCTAGACGACAATGCAAAATGACCTATTAAGGATCTGTTCTTTTCTTGTTGATCCCAGGCCCTAACACACAAGCCCTTAAATCCTAGATGATGATGCAAAATGACCTATTAAGGATTTGTTATTTCCTCATTGATCCACAAACCCAAGCATTTTCAAATTGCTAACCCACACAAGACCTTAAAGTTTATTACCCCCTGGATTGTGTTTTCCCCAACAAGTGAACCCCCTTTCTCCCACCCTTTGAAAGGCTGTCTCATTCTCATTATTGCTCTCATTCCACAACCAAGTTGACTCCCCTGGGTACCGACACCTTGCCACTTGTGCCATTGATCAAGAAACTATAGCTTCCAGCCCAGCCATTGCCTTCTATCCTATCTTCTGCCCACCTGACCAGATTGTTATGCCCAACACAACTCCCTCTGGTGGCATACCAACTATCAAACTTTTGAAGTTGAGCCAATCATATCTTGAGAAGATTGAACTTCTTGATATGGCAAAGCACCACTGGTCAACATGGTTAGACTCTATGATGAATCTCTTCCTTCTCAATTTCTGTGGTGGGTATCTTCTTGGTTCGCCCATCCCCAGATACTGTGCCTGTTACAGCCCTCAACTGGGACCTCAATAACCTTTGTGTTCCATGGTGATTTAGACCTGGAGCATTTGTGAGGAGAGTCTCCTTTTCTGCAAGTTTACCAATGCAAAAGATGCTTGGACTGCTCTTTGCACAAATCATGAGCAAGTTGGACCTGTTACACAAGTTTTGCTTATCCAGGAAGTGCTCAATATCCAGTTTCAATGTTCTGATCATCTCACTGTGATGGTCACAAAACTCTGTAAGTTAGTGGATCACAGATATACTATTGGCATTCTCAAGCAGGACAACTTCCTCCTGATTATGCTCATGAATGTGATGTCCTCCAATTTTCCAACCCTTTACAACCATATTGCTGATTGCATCAACATGAGCACTCAGACTAAGCTGTACACATCCTTGTATGTCCTCAAACATTTGGATATGGAACAGCAACTGATCAATAGTGAGAAACAGTGCCAGTCTTTCTCCCTTGCCCTTGCAGCTACTACCCAGACTGTGAGGGGTTCCAAATGCTCTGACAAGGTTTATACCAACTGTGGCAGCACTGATCACCTCAATCCTAACTGTTGACAGCCAGGTTGTTGTTGTGCTGGCCAGCATGATGCTGTTCTTGCCAAGAAATGTGCTGCTCATGCTTTCTGTTGGGACAAACTGGCCAGAATGTCTGGTACTCCCTCCCTGAAATATGATATTACAGGATGTGCTTACCTCCTTGATGGTGTCATGAAAGAGGCCATCTTCATTGCTGGTGTGCCCCATAGCCAACTTCCTTGTCTAATGCAGCAAATAAAACCACTGCTGTTGTGCCCAAGTTTGCTGGGCTTGCATGCAATGAACTCATGCCTTCATTCATTTGTGAGGCCTTTGCTGCTGACATTACTGAGTATGATGCACTCTTGTCTTGGAGCACACTATGTCTATCAACTGGCATGCATTCTAGTGTTTCCCTGAAGTTGCCAATTTCGCCCTCCAAGCTTGTGTTGCTGCACCTAACATCATTGATCCTGCTATGGATACCTTCTTTCTAGACATTGGGGCCTCTATTCACATCAGCAACAACCTGAAGGAATTCACCCACCTCTTATCCATTCATCCCCATGCAATCAATGGCATTAATGGCTCTGCCATTCTGGCAGCTGATATTGGGTCTGTGAAACTCATCATCACTGAGGGTTTCCACATCATCCTCTATAATATGTTGCTTTTCCCACTGGCTCTGTCTGTCTTATCTTTGTGTCTGCCCTTTGCTCACAGACTTGTTTCCTCATGCACTTTGATGACACTACTTACTGGGTTACCATGCATGCAGGAGCTTGCATCCTTACTGACACTCTTAGCACATGCCATCTTTACTCCCTTACAGGTGGTCAGCTGTCAACTGAACACACATTCCTCACCATTCAGTAGCCTGCCCTCTACATCTGGCATGGCTGCCTTGGTCATGTGAACTATTACATTGTCTATGATCTCTGCAAGGGCAATCATGCTTTAGGTATTCATGTTGACCTTCCTGTTCCCCTGGGAGCTTGTGTTGACTATATTCTGGGCAAACAGAAATATGCCTCCATGCCTAAGGTTCATAGCAACCCACCAGCCACACAATGCTTAGGAATTGTTCATGTTGACCTTTTGGAGCATACAGAACATATATCAACATCTGGTAACACATAAATCATGGATGTGATCAATGATTTTTCATCTTACTCCTGGTCCATCCCTCTTTCATCTAAGTTGGTTGCCTTCAATGCCCTCTGTGCCTGGGAACATGCACATGAGGTGAAAACTGGTCTTTCTGTTGGCATTTACTATTTTGATATTGGGAAGCTGTATCACAATGACATGCATGATTGGCTTGCATCTCAGGGGACCCAACTTCAATTCACTGCTCCACATACTTCTGTACATAATGGTTGAGTTGAATGACTCCACTCCACACTCATGGGTAAGGCATGTGCCATGTGCTCTGCCTTGTGCCTTCCTCGCAATCATTGGTATGAATTTGTGCTTACTGCATGCTATCTCACCAATTGTACACTGGTAAAGTCTCAGTCTGGCCTCAGCCCTTATAAACATTGGTTTGGGCAAAAGCCTGACCTTTTTCATCTTTATAAGATTGGCTGCCATGCTCTCATCCTTATCCATAATCTGCGCAAATGTAAGATCTTTGACTATTCAATTGAATGTGTTCTAATTCAGTATTCCTCTGATTCCAAGGCTTATCACTTGTATCACCAGCCATCAGAGAAAGTTTACATCTCCTTCCATGTTTCTTTCATTGAGTTCCACCAGGATATGAACCCCCCCTTGCATGCTGCTGCTTCCTCCCCTTATCCCCTTCCTACCCCTGTTGTGCCTTCCCCTCCCAGTGATTATCCTTCCTTGGCCACTACTATTGTGCCACCCCTTGCTGTCTCTGATTAGTTCTCCTTCTGCATTCCCCCCCTTCTGCTTGTCTTTGTGCAGCACAGGATCTTCCTTATGTTCCACCTCACTATTGACCTCCTCCCACTGCACCCATGGCTGTCTGTCCTGATGATGCAGACAGTATACCCTCCATGACAATAAGGATGAGGCTGTGGATGCATTCCTCCATCATCCTCATCCTGCTTGTTACACTATGTCCCAACTAGAAAACTAATGTAGCCCTTGATGGTCAAGAGGTCTGAGGAATTACTGAGGTTGAAAGCTGATACTCCTAAGAAAGCTGGAGTTACACAGATAATTCCACACACTTTGGGCATTGCACATTTTCATTTTCAATATTCCTAGCTTCATTGTAGAAATGGATGTGAAGCACATAAATGATATGATCAATAATCCAGATCTGAAACCAAATGCCACGGTTAATTGTTGAATCACAGGTATTCTCCTCTTTTATTTTTGCTTGGTTCATGTTCCCATGGATTGTCATACAGGTGCTGATGGACTATCTCAATACCCCCTTCTGAATCAGATCCCCTTGAGGCCAATGGTGTCAAGGAGTGCTACTTCTTTGCAATGGAGTTAATTAATGATCATTTGCTTGTTCCACCCAATTCAAGTTATGATAGCAATTATCCACTTTCAGCCTCAGATTTGGTTTCTCACTCCTAATGCATTTCTCTTACCCAGCCATGTTATTATTCTTGTTTCTTCATCATAATCATGACTTACATTTCAGCTGCTAGTACATACCCTTGGAAGCCAATCCATGGCAACAACCCAGACTTGTATACAGAGGTAGTGTATACACAAAACAAAGTGCCTGCCACACCCCCAATCCCTTGTTCATCTAAAGTGGTTGCTTCCAATGCTAAACTCCAACAGATCCATGCATTTCTCAAAACCCACCTATGTCCAGAAGGCTTATCCAATCAAGCTTTCAAATCCTTCATTGTTTCTGCCATGTGTTCCTTCATCCTGAATGGCAACCTTTGGCATTGTGAACCTCAAAATCATTACCAACTGGTCATTGCAGAGGATTGTCAGTTGCGACTTATTAAGCAGGCCCATGATGACCTGGGGCACAAAGGTGCCTACATTGTCCAAACCCACCTCCTGTTGTGCTTTTGGTGGCCCCTGCTAACAGAAGACATCAAGTGGTATATCCCCACCTGCCATGAGTGTTAAATCCCAAACCCAACAACCCCATATTCCACCAACTGTTCTAGCAATCATTGGCCTGTTCTCCAAGGCACATATCAACACAATGCTGATGCCACATTCTGGCAGATTCTGCTACATCATGTAGGCATGTTGTGCAATGTCCACATACCCAGAATTTCATATGTTACACTCAGAAAGCATGTTGGCCCTTGTGTCTTTCATTTTTGAGGATATCCTCTGCTGGTGGGGACCTCTCTGTGAAATCATTACTGACAATACACCCAGCTTTATTCAGGCAGTCATGCTTTTAGCTTTGCATTATCATTTCCACCATATCCACATTTCCTCCTATAACTCTCAGGCTAATGGCATTGTAGAGCATCATCACTGTGATGTCTGAGAGGCCATCATTAAAATTTCCCCTGGAGGGGAAGCACATTGGCATCTCACTGCACATTCTGTGTTTTGGGCTGAAAGAGTCACCATTATCAAATCTGTTGGTTTCTCACCTTATTTTATAGCTCATGGTGTAGAACCAATATTTCCCTTTGATATATCAGAGGCAACATTTCTCCTACCACTCCCTGATACTAATCTGCTTTCCTCTACTCCACTTAAAACACTCAACAACTGCAAAAGTGCCAATCAGATTTAGATGGAATCTGCCTCAAAATACTTGCTGCACATTATGAATCCATCAAACACTTCAAGGATTCCTTCAAAAACTGAATAATCAACTACAATTTCTGCCCAGGTACTCTTGTACTCATTTGCAACTCATGCATTGAAAAAGAACCCAACCACAAGATGAAACCAAGGTACATGGGACCAATGGTTGTTCTTTGTCAAACAACTGGTGGATCCTATTTATTGGCTAAGTGGACCAGATCCATTTCACATTTGCAACATGTGGCCTTTCATATTATTCCTTATTGTCTGCATTTGCACATTTCACTTTCTGTTACAGACCTCACCAGCTTACATGAAGAAGAGCTGGATAATCTGGCAGGAAGAGAAGATGACTCACTTGAGGATATCAAGGAATCATTCAGTCCCACCAACCAGGATGAGTAATGCTCTTGCTGACACCACTATATCCAAATCTGCTTTACCTCAGTTTTATCCTGGGTTTTGACTGGTGCTCAGCTGCATATTGGGATTAGACCAGTGACTCTCTGTTTTACCCTGGCTTTTGCCCAGAGACCATATCTCTCATCAAATACAGAAAACAGTCAAATGTTTAGAAAAACAACAAAACCACAGAAAATATCATTACATCCACTTGATAATGCCTTGTTCTCTCTATCAAATAATTCACAAATCACAAAAAGAAAAAATGTTCTCTTTTCTGATCTGTACTCATGTTTGCTTTCTGTCACACAATGGGCACTATGCTCTAATTTCACATTTTTGCATTTCAATTTGTAGATCTTAGGGTTTCAATGTTGAGAAAAGAAGTAGAGTGAAAAACAATCACAAAGGGTCACAAAGCTATTTCTCTCATTTTTCCTTATTGATGTTTTATCTTACTCATTCCCTCCATTTGTTTGTACCAGAAACTAGCAATCTGGTTGTGTTTGTGGGTTATGCAGATTTGGTTCACACTTGCAGATGGGTATTGACAAAGGATATTATATATGCCACACTATGTTATAGAACACCACAACTATGCTACTATAGGTTGTCAATGCTCCATACAAGTGTCTCAAACTCCCACTCAAGCTGCAGGCACTGCACTTGGAATGTGTGTGCCTTTGCCTGCAGCTTGTGGACTCAATCCCTGTGAGTGCTGCCAGATGGCCCCACTGTTCCCTTCCCTTTGCCCTGCTTGGGTGCCTCCTCTTTGTTATTGGAGGATGACAGCTCAAGAGGGAATGTTGCACATTTCCCCTTTGCCTTCTTGCACCCTGAAATCCATTAGATAGATAATTGATGAATCTGCATAAAAATGGTACTTACCTGGCTGCATCTGGATGACTATCTCCACCTTTTCCACCACCAGTTGCTTGGCACATGACTTGTTGCAATGTGCCAAGCAGCTTTGCATGCACTGCATGTGCCAACCAGGGGCCTGACACACAGCAACCAG
>JBBPQO010000395.1:0-11140 GCA_038092535.1 Xerocomus subilludens | reverse complement strand
ACTGAGATACTACTATTTAATATACATGCTCAAATAAGTGTCCCAATGAGTTATCATTTTGAAATGGCTACCATTTCATCAGATGTTATTCAAATCCCTTAATTCTTGCAGTGGAAGAGAGCCGAGTGTGTGTATTGCATTTCATACACTCATAGTTTAGGGTTAGGATTGGTGGAACTATTGCCTTTAGTACAAAACATGCAAATATTGGGACACTTATTTAAGCCACTGTAGCAGGCTGTCACCAGGAATTCATCCCAGTGATTCACAGGGACAGTGGCATAAGAGCACATTGCCTGAGCATTACCCATTAAAGTATGATGAACATATTCAGCATGGCCATTGTGGGCAGAAGTGTAGGGAGCAGTGAATTCCTTGTTATCCAAGCATAGAATCCTGATGCACAAACCTGTCTCAGCCTCACAAGCTTCCAGGCCCGTAATGCAGCAAAGGTGTCCAATCTTGAGTGGATGGGGAAGGACTGGCAGAAGGAGGAAAAATCATCTATTATGTTAAGAATATACAGTGGCTCAAAAAACTATTCCAATGTTTGCATGTTTTGCACTAAGCATGATGGTCCCCAATGACCCCTAATCCTCACCCTATACTATTGGTATGTGGAATGGATTACTCACTCTTGGCTTTCTATTGGTCCAGGATTCAAAGGATTTGGGTGAGATCTGATGGAGTGGCAGCTAAATCAAAATGACAACTTATTGGGACAGTTGTTTGACTTTAGGTTTTGATTATATATATTGGACCCTAGCATCCTGTAATATGATGGCATACATCTAGTAAGTGTTCTTTATGTCACCCTTATGTAACAGAGTGTGGGACACATATATAAACCCCACTATTCCATGTGTATGTTCTTATTGTGACTATAAAACTCATTTTTATCTTTTAAAGATATAATAACATCTTTTAGTTGTTTTTTGGTCTTTCCTCTAGAAGAATTGCTTCCCAATGTGGCCTATGGAAGTGTACACTATGTCAGATCATTCAATAAGTCCAACCAAAGAAGAATAGACATTGTAGTAGCCATCCTTCCAAACATCCTGCTATTAACAAATAGGCTATTCTTCAGCAAATCATTTCTGACAAGACCAAAATGCTGTTTATGCGACTCAATTCATTAATTCCATCATTTACACTCCTTTCTGCCACCATCCTACATAACTCTATTTTGGTCTTCCACAATCCAATTCTGGTATCTGAGAGCAAAGACTAATCTTTTTTTCATAACCTACAAAACCAGTATTTTGTTTGAATGCCTATGATGAACCCAGGTCCTTTATCAGAGCTGATCATTCAGGTTCATCATTTACAGCACCTGCTTGAAAACCTTCCTAATCAGCTACCTTTAAACTCAGTCAAGTCCACATACCATTTTGGGCTAGTGTTGCTATTGAGGCAAGGTAACTTCAAGGTCTGCTTTGCCTTGCCTTGAAAAGGTGACACCTCATCATATTTTGAAAACATCAAAGTGGAAACAAAGTCACCTCCTTCACTTTGGGAGACCTCAAAATAGTAGCATAGATTATCTTGGTATTATCTGGTAACTACTGGCTGGCCCCTGTCCCTTCTGATAGCTATATTTTCAAATACACAACCGGTTCAGAACTTATTTATAAGGGTGAAATTGGCTAAGTTCAGTTGAAATAAGTGGCCTTCAAATTGGTCTGTTGAGTGATGCTTCAGAGTATACAACTGACCTTGTTTGCTCTGGAAGGTACATTGTGGATGGCAATAAGTGCAAACATCTGAACTAACATATTTTTATAGCAAAAAGAACAGATATACCTGTTGTTTTTTCACATTGCAATGGATTTCTACTGGCTCAAGTGTCCTTAGTCCTGTTGGAGCATATTTTTTTGGCTAGCAAAATGATGTGCACAAAAAGACACAACAAACTTTCACCCACCATTATTGAGGCACTCCAAATCCTCAAGTTTGGTTTCAAGCAAGACTGACTCAGCTTCACCCCAGATTTGATTGCTAATGAGTGGAATTTTACCATTTTAGGTCCACTTACTGTACTTCAAGAGTGGTCAAAGAGTTAGTTGGGGCAGCAGCATATGATAAACTTGAGGAGCTACTTGTAAATAAGATCAATGACAAGTAGGACTTAGTATAATTTGAATAATATCATTGGTTGGAAGAGGTGGGCTGCTTTCCAGGCATTTCCTGCTCACTTCAAGAGGTGGTGTGAGGTCACTTCATGCCACATTAACAGCAATGAACTTGGTTGAACTCATGTTAGAATTTCACTTTGATTTGCCTTACCTCGCAACATTATTTTGGACTCAGCATAGAGCATGTAGGAGAGCAAGGCAGATGATACATTGGTGGCTGCAGCAGATGAGGAGGACATTTGGTGCTATATTAACTTTGATTAGATCTACAATGTTGTTACATTTTGTTTATACTTGCTACAAAGTCTTGCCCCTACATTACAGGGTTACTGTACACTAGCAATGGTCCTGCTGTTATGTATTGCCATCATTGGAAATGGCCTAGCCTGATCTGCATTATGCCTAAGAAATTTGGCAGCACCCCCCCTGTTATAGTATTATATTTAGCAATGCAACACCCTCCAGCATCATGTGTTACATTGCCTCCATACAGATGGGTACAGTAAGGCAAGGCATGAGATGGCATAGGATAAAGTCTGTATGGAAGCAAGGTATGGTGGCAGCCTCTGTTACACTTGGTCTGGATAAGAACAAACATAGCCCTTGAAGATTGAGTGTTGAGACTTGGGAGCTAGGCTGGCAATGACTCACCCATGGCTTTGCTAACTAGACTTCCTCAAGAGATTTCCTTAAGGTGGACCAAAGACATCTCTTGGAGGGATTCTCACAAGAGTGGATGAGTAAGTCAAAGGGGATTCCTTATGATAAGTGAAGAGAACACAATGTGATTCAAATACAAGAATACAAAGTGGTCAAGGGAGATCAAGTTAAAGAAACAAAACAAGAAACAACAAGATAGATATAATATACTAGAATGTTCAGGGCAGGTTTGGAGAACCTTAGTATAGTAACTGGATGACTGAGATGAAAGTAAGCATGATGATGAATATGTGAAAGAGATGGGAAGTTGGCTAAGCTTGATTACTGGCAAATGGAGGATTGATAACATGCTGAGTAAGGATATGTAATCAGATGAACAGGAAGAACAGGAATGTGAGAAGAAAGAATGAACCAATCATAACATTACCCTCCCACTTAAGCCCAATATACAGACAAGGGATAACAATCAAAGTGTGCTTCAAAAGTCTCCATAAGAAGTCCCAGGAGAACCAGTCTTGTTGGCTTTGCCTTCTTCAGCCTAAGTGAGATCTTCTTCAACCTCAACATATGGGTAAGGAGTGCTAAAATGATGGGAGGGATGTTGGGAAGAACAATGTTCAAATGGATGGTTGTATGGGTGACTGTGGTTATGAGGGGGTGGAAGAGGACATGGAGTTGGAGATGAAAGAGGGCAGCAAAGAGTACAAGTTACAGGAGGAGGTGCAAGAGGTAGGATTGCTTGATTTGGACGATGATGAGGGCATCAGGCCTGAGTATAACCAGGACTTGACTCCCAACAAATGGGACACTTATAAAAGGAACAATCAACCCTTTGATGGCCAACTCTTCAACATTCAAAGCAAGCATTATGAAATTGGGGGTGATTAGGAGGAAGGGGAATGTCATACAGCTCTCTGTTGACAGTCCCTAGGGTTTGGTGATATGCCTCAGCATGGGCAAGAATGAAGGTTTCTTCAGAAGAAAGAGGCAGAGATATGTGAGGAAGAGGAAGGTGGGGACAACATGATTGTTTGCTGTACCTCTCAGAGGTATTGGTGCAAGTTGACTGAGAAGTCAGACATCCCTAATTGATATAAGGCAGCATTCAAAATTTCCTGGATCTCAGATTGGACCCAACATACGAAGTAAAGGCAGCATTCAAAGCTAGGCTCTGAGGCAGCTAAAGCGACCATGTTTCCAAGACTTTCATTTTGGAGATACATCTGGTATGAGGCCAAGAGGGGGGACCCTATATCCAGATGGCTTCTGATTAGAATAACCATACTAGTATCTTGAAAATGGGTGTGCATAGTTTCTAAAGTGGTGGTGTCAGGAAAATTGTCTTGGAGAGTATGAGCATATAAAAGGGAATCAACAGAGAAGGGTGCGAATGGACTCCTAAAGGTGAGATTGCTGGAGACATATGGGAGTTGGAGACTTTGATTGGAGCAGGGAAGTAGGATTGAGGACAGGATGACCTCCTGACCTCATGGACAGGGCAGAAAGGAGGAGAAGGGTCGGGAGTGGAAACAGTGGGAGTGGAAATAAGTTTGGTGGCCAATGACAAGGGATAAAAGAAAAGAAGATGGAAAATGAAACTAAAGAGAGAAAACAAAGGAATGAAGTCTTTTATAGTCCAGTAGACTTTGCATTTTTCTGATTCTGCTCAGGGACCCAGGAATCTTCTTCCACAGTATATCCTTTTTATCTGACTAGAAACATCTGGGCTGAAGGAGTTCCACAATGATGAATAATACATTCTATTTTAAACTCTTCTTCTCCTGCAATAAGATCAGGAGGTGGCTTGGGGAAATTCTTGCCATGAACATCATTTTCACAATAGGATACTAAGAGAGAGGCATGGGAAACAGGATGAATCTTCCATGACTTTGGCAGTTGGAGTTGATAAGTAATTGGAGACAGAACCTTGATAATGGAGAAAGATCCTTCTCTTTTAGGTGTGAACTTTGGATTAGTAATCAAACAATGGAGATTCTTCACCTCAAGCCACACCTTATCTCCTTTAGTAAATGGGAAGAAAGACCAGGAATTGTGGGATGCCATGACTTGGCAGGCAAGCTTGTGGGAGGCGAGGGCTTCATCCCTAGAAGTGGTGAAGGCTTTTAATCAATCATTAACAGCAGGAAAAGAGGAGGAAGAAAGGACAGAAGGAAGGGCATGGGGTTTGTAGCCCATCATAAGAATGGGGATTTTTCAGTAATGGAGTGAGGACAGTGATTGTGGATAAATTCAGTGTGGGAAATCTTTTCAGCCCAAGATTCTGGATTAGAACCACAGAAGATCTGAAGGTAAGTTTTGATCTTCTGATTGACTTGTTCTGTTTTGCCATCAGACTGTGGATGGTAGGCAGTGAAAAGGAATAAATTGTAGCTCAAAAACTTTCTGAGTTCTTTAGCAAAGGAAGATGCAAATTGGAGACCACAATTGGAAATGATTTTATCATAGAGACCAAAAGAGAGATATACTTTATGGGAAAAGAGGGTGGTGATGCCCTGAGCAGTGATGGTTTTTTTAGTAGGGCAGAGAATCACCCCCTTCATAAGCTCATGGTCAACCATGACCAGTAAAGAATCAAAAGAGGCATTGGCAGAGGGGGAAAAATCGGTAATGAGATCACATGAAATCTGCTGAAAGGACAGGTAGTAACAGAATGAATGGGGGTTAGGGGAGGGCAGGTATGACAGGTATTG
Source organism: Xerocomus subilludens (assembly GCA_038092535.1). Classification (NCBI taxonomy): domain Eukaryota; kingdom Fungi; phylum Basidiomycota; class Agaricomycetes; order Boletales; family Boletaceae; genus Xerocomus; species Xerocomus subilludens. Next base: position 5,634 of record JBBPQO010000395.1, on the reverse strand, counting down.
TCCTTATTCTGCTGACAAATGGCACAACCCTTGATATATTGATGAATATATTGGACAAGGCCAGGCCACCAGAAATCAGCAGTGACAAGTTGATGGGTTTTAAAATAACAGGGGTGACTGCCATTGAGTTCATAATTATGGCATTAAGAAATGATAGAGTGTTATAAGGATTTGTCAGGAGGAAGTTAAACACATCCCTTATAAGTAAGGATGCTGTTGGTGAACTGCCAGTCACAAAGTTGAGAATGAAAAGCAGCAGGGATGTCTGGTTGGGTAGTAGTTTGGAGGTGTTTGAGGACCAATGGATCCCTGGTGGAGGTGGAGGAAATTTGATTATGGAGTTGGATATTGATAAGATTTATGAAAAGAGAGTCAGGAAGGAGAACAACTTCCATGTTATCTTTCTCATCAGGGTGAAGATCAGGATGATGAGAAAGAGCATCAGGACCACTAACAAGTTTCCTGGCAACATGGACAATTTTAAGATTATAGTCTGTGAGGTCAAGAAGCCAATGAGCTTGCCATTGATTTAAGTTCTGAGCATGATGGAAGTAGGTCAAGTTCTTATGATCTGTAAAGACCTGAACTGGAAATTGGAAACTGTGGAGATAGTGATGCCAGGTCTTCAAGGCATGAATGATGGCAAGGAGTTCATGATCATAAATATTGTAATTTCGTTTGGCAGAACTAAATGTCTGAGAAAGATAAAAACAGGGGAACCAGTCCCAATTGATGACTGTTTGCATCAGGATAGCATCAAATGCATACTTGGAAGCATTGGTAGTGATGGCAAAAGGTTGAGAGAGGTCAGAAAGATGAAGGATTGATTTAGAAAGGAACAGCTTCTTCAGAGAATCAAAGGACAACTGGCAAGCAGGAGTCCAGTTCCATGTATGGGATTTCTTTGTAAGATCAAGAAGTGGGCATGTGACAGTATTGTAATCTGGGATGAAGTGACAATAAAAGTTGGTGAATCCTAAAAAAGAATGAACATCAAAGAGTTTTTCTGGGATAGGCCAGTTGGTGATCCCTTCAAGCTTGATGGAATTCATGGCAAGCTGTCCTTGTTTGATGATCATCTTGATATACTTGACTTCAGGAATGTCAAATTGACACTTTTCCAGCTTCAGATGAACGTCCGGCTTTTCCATTTATTGAAGAACTCAGTGGGTATGTTCAATGTGAGTCTTCTCATCTGGGAAGAAAACAAGAAGATCATCCATATAAATGACTGGCCATCCTTCAGAGATTATATCTTGGAAAGAATTATTCATAAAGCATTGAAAGGTGGCAGGAGAATTACAGAGACTGAAGAACATGATGGTTGGTTTGAAAAGTCCTTTGTGTGTGATGAAGGCAGCTTTCCATTGGTGTCCATCCTTGATTCAAACATTGTTATATCCCCATTGAACATCCATCTTGGTAAAGTGCTTGGCATCCTTCATCTTATTGATAAGATCACCAATCAGTGGGAGAGAGTAAGCATCACGGATAGTGTGCTCATTCAAATATCAGTAGTTTTGGGATGGATGAAATTTGCCATCCTTCTTCTTTACAAAGAAAAAGGGGAACACTTGTGGGAAATTAGAAGGGCAGATCTTCCCAGAAGCTAGATTCTCTTCTAGGAATTCATTGGTGGCTTTTTGTTCATCTGGAGTAAGGGAGTACAACTTTCCAATTTCTGGGGTGAACAAGTCATTGAGGTTGATTTCATGGTCATAGGAATGGGATGGCAGTACATAATCCATAGCTTCTTTTGAAAATACGGAAGAGAAATCAGAATATTCAGAAGGGAGGGTAGGCTTTGGTTTTGCTGCTTCATTGCCATAGCAAGTTTGGTGGATAATGTAAGCTTCCTCACAGCTGATGAGTTAAGGAGGAAACATTTGCAGTCACCATGGATTATCTGGAATGCCTGCCTGTTCTCTCAGACAGCAACGAGATATTTCTCCTCAGTCCTTACTTCCATATAATCATAAAGTTTCTCATCAACAGTGGTGTAGGTATTGACATGCCAAATTTTCTTCCTTGAGAAGGAAAACTTTGGATAATGAGAGTTGTGCCATTTGGTGTTGGAGGTATAAAGAGTGTATAGTTCTTTTGACTGATCTAGAGATTCAGTAGAAATAAAGAGAGTCTGTTGGCTCCAATTGATGGTCAGATTGGTGATTCAAAGTAATCCTAGAATGACATTCTGCCTTCTACAAGACATAACATAAAAAGATTCTTCTGAGCAATCCCTTCAATGTTGGTGAAACTCTAGAGTACAAGATAGTGGATTTCTCCATCCCTGGTTGATGATTGGTCCATATTTTGAACTTTGATTGGGATGTCAAATTTTGTGGTTGGAAGATGGTGTTTTCTGACAAACTGCCAATTGATGCAGGAGATATCTGCACCACTATCAATGAGTGTGGATGTCAATGACAACTTGATGAGTGTGCAAAGGAGTGATCAATTGAATTGGGATTCTCATTGCTTTAGGAGAAGATATTACAATTACAGGGGCACACAATGAAGGATGAAGGAGAGCTTTGTGTTAAATAAAGCCCTTCATTTAAAAACCCTGATTGTCGAGGGAAAAGGAAAACCTAGCCACTCCAGTGGGTTCATTGTCATCATCATTGATCTCTTGAAGGGCAGGAAGGTCATTCTCCTTCTTTACACATTGAACCTTAGATGGTTTTGAAGACAAGGTTGGCTAATTGGGGAAGGTTGGACATGTACTACTGAGGTGTCCTTCCTTTTGACAACAGAAACAAAGACCTTCTGCCATACATCTCTTTTGTTCTTTGGGAGTAAGCTTAGAAATATAGACAGAATCTATGTCCATAGCATTAAAGTCTTTGGGTTTTCCAACAGGAGTGATATATAGCTTAGAGGAGGAAATCATATTCTTCTTAGAGGGTACATGGTGCGAGGTGATCTGCTTGGAGTGATTCCACTGGGATTGGAAATTCTCTGCTTTAATATACCACTCTTCAACAGTGACTGGGATGGTATCCATAGAATAGATCCATTTCATGAGGGAAGGATTCAACCCTTTGGAGAAAAGATGAATAAAAACAGTTTGGTCAGTAATCCTGCTCTGATGAATGGCAAGTTTGAACTGGTTGATGTATATAAGATCCTCCATTCCTTGTTGAGCAAGAGACTGGAGAGTGGCAGGGGCTTTTTCCTTGAGGTTGGTGGTCAAGAAAGTTTTCTTCAACTTCTTGATAAAATCATCATATTTTCCATAAGTAGATTTCATGATGGTATTGTCAGTAAAAGAAGTGGCCCATCCAAGGGCAACTCCTTTCTTCATGTAAGAAAGTGCAAAGGTGATCTTCCTCTCATCAGTGTTATAGATATGAGTATTGATAGAAAGGTATAGTCCAACAGGCATGAACCAACCCTGGAAGGAATCTTCCAATCCATCAAACTCTTTGGGGGTACCAAGGTTAAGTTCCTTAGTAAGGGTAGTGGAAGATATTGAGGTAGATGAAGAAGTGGAGGCAGGAGAGGAAGGTGAAGAGGGGGTTGGAGATGGGGGAGTGGGTGGACAAGGTGGAAGAACAGAAGGATGATGTTTTCTGGATGGACGAGGGAACCCTTGGTAGAGGTTGACCCAGGGAAACAAAGATGAAGAGGACAAAGTGATGTTGAAGAGGGTCTATGTTACAATTTTACTTCCTTATCATCACATTACTCTTTTCCTTTATCATTTCCCTTGCCATACTTAGAGAGGAACAACCTATTCTAACCTCAGGCAATACTCACAAAGAGACCAACATCTAAGAAGTTGGTGTTCAAGGGGCTGCGAGAGGGTGGGGGTTTGAGCAAGAGACTCAACTGAGGATAGTTCTTAAGAACTTGAGGGATGAGACTTAACATTATGCTTGTATTGCATAAATCAAGAATAGAGAATACAAGGGCTGTGCAATGATATTTATAAGGGAGATAAATGTGCATGAACCAAGAAGATAAGACCTGAATGGAAATACATGGAACTCAGTGGAATGTTAAGGAATACTAACTGACATAAGAGAGATAGTGGAGGAGAGATAAGTCCAATTATAGGTAAGAAAGGAAAACTGAGGAGATACCAAAGATAAGGATGAACCCTAGGACATTGACTAGTAAGCAAACATTGGCATATGCTTTATGTAACAAAAGATCAAGAATCTCTTTGGTCCCACCTCTTTAGGTGAAGGACCTACCCCATCGTCATCACGAGTTTCCACAGAGCTTTTGGTATTACTGAATTCAAGTCTGAGGGCAGTGACATTGAAGCCAACTCACCCCCTCGTTCTATCAATACCCCCTCAATTCCTCATCCTAGTAACCCAGTTATCCCAGCCATACCAGTACCTCCTAGCAACCTTAGACCTTCTACTCGACCACCCATACCTCCTAGTAACCTCAGACCCTTAGTTTTACCTCCAGTAACCCAAGTATTCTCTGCCCCACTGCCCATCATCCTACCACCTGTCACGCCTGCCACTCCCATACCACTGATCAACTTGTTTTCCAAGACTGAACTCAAAGCAGAACTCTCCACTGACTTTTCTAGAAAATCCTCTGATGCTTCTCAATGAATCAAGGCCATGAGAGCCTACTTTGCCTTAAACTCCATGTTATACTCCTCAGATGAAGGAAAGGTCACTACCACCCTGAACAAGATGAGTGAAGGACATGGGGCATCTTTTGCTGAGATGTGGTACAATAAACTTGCAAACTCTTCCATCGCTACTTCTGAGAAAACCTTCAACAAATTTACTGCCAACTTTAAGTCCATGTTCTATTCCTTCAATACCAAAGCCACAGCATGCCTTGACCTGTACAAGCTCATTCAGAAGTCCACCAAATGTCCTGATGGAACCTTTGATGATGGTTTCCAGTAGTATATTACTGACTTCCAGAACCTTGCTAGTAAAGTGGGAATCACCAACGACATTACCCTTATTGATCAGTTTTCTTTCGAAATCAACCAGAAGATTGCCACCATGATCCTGTCCATGTCTCCCATCTCTGTTACCATCAATGCTTGAGCCAAAACCTTCTATGCTCAAAAGATGAGGATTCAATCACTTCACAGTGGACAATCCCAACCCTCCTCCACTTTCCATCCCCAGAAAGACCCCAATGCTATGGATGTTGACAGCATCTCTTTGTCCAAGCTTACTCTGAACGAACAAGCCAGATGTATCTGTGATGGACTTTGTTTCAGATATAGGAAAAAGGGTTACAGAGCCAACAACTGTTGCACCTCCTCTACTTGTACAACACCCACTCATCCTTCTACTTCCTCCAACCCCCAGAATATCTGAAATGCCAAAACTACTGCACCTTCCATTCCAAAAAAAGAATCTGCTCACTCCAAGCTTAATGAATATGTCAACTTCTTGAAAACCTTGGGCAAAACTGACGACAAAATCTTTTCCATCCTCCAGACATGTTACAAAGAACCTATGGAAGAACTCACTGAGGTCTTTACCACCAAAGTCTCCACTAGGATCAAGAGAGCATAGGATTTTTAAGAAGGGAAGCTGCCTTGATGTCTCCTTCCCTCACCTTGAACCATGTACTTGTAGCATCACAAAACAATGAGACTATGTGTCTTCCTATTTTGTTGCATGGATCAAAACAAAC
>JBBPQO010000394.1:0-11141 GCA_038092535.1 Xerocomus subilludens | reverse complement strand
TACTTTCTACTGCTTACTTACACTTTGGCTCTATTTGTTCATGGTCCTGAGTTATATGACCCATTCTCCAAAATCTCAAAACATTGACTCAGTTTTGGAAGTCACTGTACAGCCTATGAGTAAGCAGAAGTTCTGATAGGTTTATCTGGATTTGCCCCTCACCTCATGCCTATATTGATCCCATGGCAGAGCAGGGGGTGTCAACCTTAAAGTTCAACTTGCATTTCAATTGAAATATCTGGCCTGGTCTGCCCTGACATCATAAATTCAAAGTTGGCTAGCAGCACACCACATGACCTTGAAGATATATACTTCATCATCACATGTTATATGGGTACTAGAACTTGCCTATTATTACCATATATATTCCAAACTGGTATATACTTTGCATTGGCCCAGGAAGTGGCATACTAGGAATATCTTCAATATGTGTTGCATTCTCGACTGCATCAGCAAAAGTGCATCAGATGTAGGACAACCTAGGTGAACTAGTGCTAGACTAACTAGGTTGTCTAGGTTGTCCTCAGCCACAGACTAGCACTACAACACCCTGTCTGTCCCAGATTGGCACTCTGGGCATATGTTCATACTAGGTCCATCACTAGGCTTACCCCAGGACATGCTAGATTCTGACCATACCAGAGCCCAAACCCCACACTAGAGCTAGTCAAGCAAACTTAGTAGCATTCAGTCACATAGAACTAATACTCGCATCTAGTGATAGAACAAAATAGGACCAATTTTTGGCCTGTGCAGGTTTGCCACTCAATCCTTCTCACCTGTAAAACTTGCCACCTCCTCCTCATCAGAATCTGAGACCTTAATCTCAGCCCTTGCAGCCATAAGATAATCCTCATTGAATGGGTCCATAGAACTGCTGGTGTGGAGCCCATCTTGGCCATCAGTATCAGCTAGTGACATATTCACCAGGGAGTAAATCTTCTGCCATTTCTTCTTGGTGAGTTTACCTGCTGACAATGCATACTGCCAGGTGGCTGTGGACCACTTATGGTCAAACTGGTTCTTGCTGGACCATCATGAGCCTTGGCCTTGATTTGTGCTGCTCACATCACCAGCAAAGTCTGCCAAAGTTTCCTTCACATTCTCACCACTCTTGAACAATTCAAGTGCATGCTCAAACTGCTTGTCATCAGCATTTGATTTAACATGAATTGGATCAACTCACAGAAGCTGTGCACAATGCCAGTGCACCCACAGGCTGACCAAAAGCCAATAAACGATCAGTGTCAATATGGCACATCAGAGTAGCAAAAATTGACATGACAAGAGGCACCTTCCAAGCCTCCTTCATGTTCTTAGAGGAGAGAAAGTTAATACAAGTGACAAATGCCAGAGAACATCAAATGGATCTCACTTACCTTGGTGTTGGCATAAATAAGAGAATACATCAGTTTCTGATTGGTTTCACAGATGAAAGGCAGTTGAGACTTGATGAATGCTGCATGTGTGTCCCAGCTATCTCAGTACTCAGCCATTTTGAAGTACTTCTCCAGACATGCAATCCCATGCTTGCCAATCTTGCTATACCATGTATTGAGTCTATTGCATACCTGTGGTAACATGTGTGTGAAAAAAAAAGACTGCATTCAAAAAAGTGACTTATGATTTTTTTTGATTGCTGGATACTTTGTCACATCAATGAGATGCTTGTTGGAGAAGAGCATGTCCCACAGCTCTTGAGTTGTCAGGATGAGTTTGGTATTTTCATTTATGCCAAAGGGATCATCCATGGTCCCAGCCCAGTCAATAATGAGAGCAATCAAGCTGTTCCAAGTCTTCCTAGCTGAGTCAGTATCTTCAATGGGGAGATCCATAGCCTTGATGTCCTGCAGTGCCACCTTCAGTTTTGGCTTCTCCATAAGTTCAGAATCCTGCTTGGACACTGTCAAGCCCATCTGCCAAACAAAGCCCATCAGCCACAGTGTTCACACATATATACAATTAGTCAGAAGTAGAATGCTGACCAATGTGGTTAACTGTTCAACTTGCCCCCTGCCACTGACATTTGCCCTCAATCACTTCATTTGGCATCAGCAAAGTGCAACAAGCTCTGCCTTGTAAGGGATCAATATTATCTTCTGCACCACCCTTGATCTTAAGCAATTTTTTCTTCCAGTTATTGGTTAGATTGCTTGCATACTGTGTGGCTTTTGGCTTCTTTGCTGCTGGTCTACACATATTGTAATTGCAAGTGAGTATTTGCCAGTATATTTTGAAAGCTAATACTCACAACTTGCTGGCTGTAGGCTCTGCACTTCTCTTTTGTGCCACATTGCTAACAGGGACAATCTTCTGGATTCCTCTGATCACAATGCGCAGTGCACAACATCTTGCTTCCTAAAAATGGTGAATAGATTTGTTCAACATTGAATGGTTTTGACTGACATATTTCTTGGAACTGGCTGTGTGTTGAGTGTTTTTGACCACACCTTTCTCACTGCCACTATCATTCTTGTTTTCTGTTACATATTTGGTTGGGACTTCTGATTGTGCCCCATCTTTAGGGAGAAGCACATCCCCATCACCTCCATTGTTGGGGCTATCAATCACATGTGGTCTGCTGATCAGTGATCAGTAGGGTTTCCATCAGCCTGTGGAGAATGGAAATAATCAGAGAAGCTGAGCCCTTACTGGTACCTTTGTCATGTTCACAGACAGCCTGAGGTAAGTTTGCACTTTTTTTGCTTGACCTCACTGACTGCTGCATCCTGGTGGTGTATTTGATATTGTCTCTGTGGAGCTGATCCTCTATAGTAGTGATGGCAGAAATATTCTCTTGGTGTTTCTTTCCTGCCTGCTGTTGTTCCTCTGTAGTGGCAATGGCCTCAATTGCATTGTCTGCTTTTTTCTGAGCACTGGTGTAGTGTCACTGGATGTGTGCTTGCAGTATTGCTGTGGAGTCTTGGTTAGCTTTTGCTTGGGAAGGGCATTCCATACTGATAAAGGACAAAGGTAAACCGGAGTTGAGAGGGATGATGGCCACTTAAAGGCAAAGAAACAGTGAGTCATTCATTGCTGTCTCTTTATTTTGTGCCTTTTTTGTCAGAGGGATATTGACATAAAAATGGGGAATGCAATGCATGGCCCTAACAATTTCAATATGGTTTCTTCATTCTGTGCCTGCTGTTTTTTTGGAACTGGCTAATCTTTCTGTTACTAGTCTCTCTTTCATAACTTTTCTGCTTTGTGACATCCCAATGTCCCCATGCCTTCTGCACTGCTAAATCATGTTGTTTGTCCACATTGTTTCAAAACATTTGTCTCACAGCAAGGACACACAATGCACATCCATATGGTGCACCATAGTCAATGTGAACAAGACCTGGATGATGTTGAGTCATCTCCTGGCTTGCTGGGGCAGCATTGCAAGCCTGCCACAAGTGCTGACCATGATCAATCACCACAACCACCTGATATATGTGGTCAAGGACTTGTGAGGGATGCTACACACAAGCAATTCCACCTCCATCTAATGATAAGTCCATTGTTATGCTATCAGGTTACCAGTGACATGTTGATTTGTAGTCTGCCCTGTGATGAATTTGGTGTGCAGCTGCCACCTGATCCCAAATGCCAAGCATGCATGATGACTGGTCACCATTTTCCTGCCAGGTTGATTTTCTCATCACAGATTTTCTTTTCTGGCACATTGAAATGTCTGCAGGTAACATCAATGATCTCTTGGAATTTTGGGCATGCCATTCACATGGAGAGCAATCCTATCTGAGTGATAACACAGATCATGCCCCTTTCTGATTAGCAAGCCATTTATATGCCACCATCAATGGCATATGATCAGGTGATGTCCCTTGGAACTGTTTGAAGGTCTCACCAAACATTGATCTTGCTGAGCAAGGAGATATCCCTCTGGCCTGGAAAATGAAGGACTATGAAGTGTAGTACTGTGATGTTGATTGTGTTATTGTGGAGATGCTTGATAACCTGGACTTCAAAGATCAGTTTAACATATGCCCATTTATTTACACTAACTCACAAGGTCACCATCACTGGACAGACTCCATGTTAGGCAATTATGCCTGGTGTCAAAGTGTGCATACAGTGTAATTACCAGTTCACTTTAAGTTGCTTATGCATCAATAGGACCAAATTTATGCTGACAATCCATCAACTGAAGGTGCCATGTACTGTGGGATTATTTTGGGCAGTAATAAAACTACTGTCTCTATTGCTACTGGGAACATAGAATATCATTTGCTCTACCTTTCTATTGGCAATCCCCACAATGAAAATTATACCATGCCTTGATTGCCACAATACTGCAACCAATCAAGGGGGCCATGACCACCTCTATTATATGATGTTGTCCAGATGGCCACTGGCAATGTGTGATCTTCAACCTGGCCACTTTTATTGCAGACTTTTCTGAGCAAGTAATGCTTGTGGGTATTGTCCAAGGGTGGTGTCCAAGGTGGGTCAAATATATATACTATTGGTTATGTTGCTCATCATCAATTACTAGATGTACTACAAGTCCTGATAATCTTGATGGCCCTGGAGGACAATGTACTTGAGGGCTCTACAACTTGCTATCGGCAAGACTTGCCTCAGAAATACTATGGAATGAGTATGGCATAGACAATCACATAGTGGTATGTTCTTCTTTATTTTATTTCTATGTGATCACATGATTTACATGTCTGTAATTAGCCATTCATGAACAATCTTCCCTGCACAGATATTCATGCAATCATGTTGCCAGATCTTCTTCATTAAAGAATCAAGGGAACATTCAAAGACCACCTTGTCACATGGACATGTGAGTGGATTGAGGCAGAGTATGATTTGGCATGTGCCAAAGAGATTTTGGATGACATCAATAGGTGGTGAGTGTTGAAATCAATTTAATTTTTTTCTGGCAACAAGCCATTTGATGTATAGTCTAGCTGCAGTGCCTTATTTCGTGGGACTGCATCAGTTTCCTCATGGTTGTTGATTCAAACAATGGACTGGCGATGACTCTAAGGCACTCATGAAGGTGTTTATCCCTATACTATGCTTCTTTGTAGATGAGCTAATGGAATTACTCTGTCTTTCATAGATTTCTTACCTGCTATTGCTGAATATATATCCCAATAGCTTGTGTCATGTTTAAGAGTCTTTTTGAACTTCTGTTACATTGTCCATTGCTCCGAGCTTGGAGTTACAGATGTACAAGATGCTAAGAATGCCCTTTTGAAATTTCATTTGCACTGTGATGTATTCCATGCCAAGGTTCAGCCCACTGGTTTCTCACTCCCCTGACAACATGCACTAACTCATTACATCCAAATGATCCAGGAATTTGGAGCTCCCAATGGACTATGCAGCTCAATCAATCATGTCATATCACTGCAGTCAAGCACCCTTGGTGCCAGTCAAACTGGTATAACATCCTCAGACAAATGCTACTTACCATCCAACACCTTGACAAACTGGCTATAGCATGCATGGTATTTATAGAACATGGTATGCTTCCACAGGAGTTGGGGACAACCTGGTCAATACAAGAGGCTGACCATGACTCAAACTTGGATTCTAGGGTTCAGGCAACAGACGACAAAGCCATTGATGCAGTGCATGCTAAAAGCTACACACATTGACCAACAAGGCCTTGTCTGTATGTTTCATTGATAGTTAGTATGAGATACTAATGATGCTCACACCCATTCAGAATGTGGCTATGCAGTGCAAGTCATGCAGCTTGCTCTCCAAATCCAAGAGCCACAACTTCCTGGACTCATCAAGGACTTCCTTCATATTCAACTGGACATGCTTGCCTCACACAATTCTTGTGTCACAGATTTTGAGGGGCCAATATCAGTGTTTCACTCTGCAGCTGTGATCTTTTGAGCACTGTTTGATATATCTGGCTGCCACAGCATGTGCCATGAATGGATTTGCTCTACACCCTCCTGGCAAGGCCAAGATGGCTGTCAGGACTGTGTGTTTATTATTGTTGATCATAATAGACATGGCATGAGAGGTATGATGATTGGCTGTGTCTGTTTGTTTTTTTCATTTGTCTATGATGACAAAGTATATCCATGTGTGTTGATTGACAGATATGTCCAGATAGGCAATTCTCCAGATGTAGTCACAGAGCTCTGGAAAGTTTACCCACATGTAGATTGCCATGGTCAGGTGCAGCAATCTGTTGAACACCTTGATGTGATATATAGGGCTGCCCATTGAATTTCTGTGTATGATGATGGCAAATAAATGGTGAGATAATACTGAGATTACCTAGCCAAGGTGAGGCTAGGTCATATCTATGAGTTACATGATGATCAATAGAATGTAATGTAACAAAATGGACAAAGTCCATGGAATCCATCGACAAAGAGGAAGAGAAGAGAGTCAATGCTAATCAATGTGCATGAAATGGTGAGAATACTGATGGAGTGTAACACCCTACCTGGACATTCTCTCGACCTACAATGCATTTGTGCATCATGTCAACTCCAACAACTCATACTTGTCATCAAGGATGTCAATGAGCAGCAACCCTTCTCCTCCTTTGTTTAAGCAAGCATCTTCCACTGATGGACCAAAATCACCACATATTATCCATGCTCTGGATATGCTTATGGCTGTGATGAAAACACCTTCCAGAAAATGAATAGCAGTCCTCACAAAAAAGAACAAGACATCAACCTGTTTTATGCATTTTGATCTCAAGCAGAATGGTCCATGGCAATACTTTTAGCAGAAAATCTAACTCATCACAAATCAATTATTTTCTATTACTCTCTTGCATATATGGTTTCAATTGACCAAAGAAAATATTCAATCAAATTGACCAGTTCAAATGTAATGCAAAGCCATCATTCAACTCTGCCAAAGAACTGCTGGCATGGATAGCTACCTTACCAGCTGGATGCAAGTGGACAAGTGCAGTTTTAGAGGTTGAAGGTTATAAGACAACTGATCCAATCACTCTGATCTGGTGTGATGGCCTTGAGGTTGTCAAATCTCTCTTCAATGATCCTGTTTTCAGTTCTCACATGTTATTTGACCCAATTTGCATTGAAACCCCACTCAGATGGAAGTATGACAGTTGGTTTTCAGCACATGAAGCATACCATATCCAGGCAAGTCAACACCATCTGCTAACTGATACACTAACTTATATAATAAAATTTAGAACTCACTGCCCTTGAAAGCAATGATTGTTTCCATTCTTACTGCATCTGATAAGACCCCCATCACAAGAATGACCAGGAACCGGAGATGCATTCTCTTTTTCTTAGCATTGGGAATATCTCAAGCCAAATCTGCATGGCTGCCACATCATATGCATGGTGATGCATGGCATTCATGCCAATACCAAAATTCAAGGTCAATGCTAACTACCAAATGATCTTACAGTCTTGTCTTTGGCATAAATGCATTGACATGGTCACTGTCAACCTAAAGCAAGCCACACTCCAAGGGGCTTGGCTGACTGATCCACATGGTGAGATCCATCATTGTTTTACACCATTAGTCACATGAACAGCCAATGATCCCAAACAAACACTAATCACATAGGTGCCAAAAAATGCATTCCCTATCACAGAAGCAACTCTTAAAGATTTTGGTGAAGCTTGTAGCCATCCACCTCATACTGCTGAGAAAACCCTTGAGCACATTCATGGAATAGAGGTTAATCTGTGGCTTTTAGACCATTTTCAGAAGCTGGCAAAACAATCTATGCTTAACAGAGTCCACCATCCATTCTGAAGAGACTTGTTGTATGCCCAACCATGGATCTTTCTCTTGCCCAAAATTCTACACACCTGCCACAAGTTTTTTTTTGACCACATCCTCAAGTGGTGCAAGGTTTTACTTGAACTCAAGCTTGACAACCAATTCAAAGCTCACCACAAGCACATCTCTGTTTGGCACTTTAACAATGGGGTATCTCACATTAAACAAATGACTGGCCCAGAATACCATGACATTCAGCACACTCCTGTCACCATGTTGGCCAGCCTTGTTCCTCCATAGTTTCTTTGAGCAATCTATGCTCTGATTGATTTCATATATTAATTCCAGAGCTCCATTCACATAGACATGACCATATCAAAGACGGAGGTGTTACTGCAGGAGTTCCATGCACACAAAAGTGCAATCATTGAGGTGGAAGTGAGGAGGACATCCACTGGTGCAAAAGAAGATTTCTGCATTCCAAAACTTGAACTTCTGCTTAGTTTTGCCAAGGCCATTAGGAACAATAGATCACTTATACAGTACACCACCAATATTAGTGAGCAGCTTCTCCTAACCCATTGCAAGCAGACATTTGCATGGACCAATAAAAACAAGAACTTTGTGGAGTAGGTAGTACAGATCCTCAATTGCAAGGAAGCCATGCATAGGTTTAATGTCTACACATTGCTCCATTTGAGCAATGTGATGCTTGTCAACACAATCAGCAATGATGAGAGTGAAGTCACTGCAAAAAACCCTATGTTGGCATGGGTTTTGCAAGCTCTACCAAGGGCACAATAGCAGATTGGAGGCCCCCACCCATGCCACAACTATTTTTCTAGTGGTCTGCTCTCAAATAACACACAGACAGCTCTTCACATTACACAACATCTGGATCAAGTCTTACACTCATTGCTATCTATTGGCATGTTGTATCACCTTTCCAATCTCAAACTCCAGTATCAAACCTTTGTGGTTTCTCATGTCCAAGATCTGCATCTCTTATGCACTTTTGATTGTTTTGCAATCTGGAAGAAATTCTGTGTTCAATTGCTATCAACATTTTGCACATCCCTCATCTTATCCAGCCAAGTGGACCAGGCAAAGCCACCTATGCCTGACTTCCCCTTGGATTGTTGTGATGCCATTCTGGTTAGTCCCAGGGATGATTAAAAAATGCACAGCAAGTTGATATTTACATTTTTCTCTTGTTAGCCCTGAGTTTTGTTGCACAGGTGCATGCAATCTGCCTTATCTTCCACCTTGCTTGAAGGTGGAAATCCCCCCAATCCTCTTGCAGCCATTGCTCTATGTACAGCTCTTTCATGTTATACTCCTGAGCAAGATCCTGACCTCTGAATATGGGTTTTGAAGTAGAGTACTGTGCAGTCAATGGAGCTGGGTAAAGAAGTATGCAAGGGCCTTATTATTCCACTTTGTCCCTCTCTTTGGGAATGTGCTGATCCCATCCAATGTGATGTCTTAAATATTGCAAAAGCTTTATGATGATTTTATACTGAATCATTATGCAGATAAGAAGATTTACAATGCTGTTCATGGACATTCCAACAAAGAATCCCTCAGTACAGATGGAGAAGACAAGTCCTACTAGTATACAACCAAGTGTCTGCACATTGTGTTGTACTACTACTACTATCATGATTGTGATCAATCTACTATAGCATGTGAGTTATCAAACCCAAAATTGGTAGTCACGGTGTAACAGTGACATTGCACACCCGGGCCGCATCTCCGCAGTCCAAAAACAGAAGTGCCGAAATGCTACCAAGTTCTCCACCAATCGGAAGTCGCCATCCCACGAACGTACACAATCCATCAGTCGCGAAAGTCAAGCGCTTTAGGCGTTCATTTCAGCTCCTGTGCAGATCGGCGACCCAGCTGCCGCATCAACATCGGCTGTATCCGAATACCGTATCAGCAATGGAACGAACGGCATATGACGAAATCATTGGTCCAACGAATCGGACGGCGCGTTGTCGTCGGATCACGCTTATAAATCACTCAGAGACTTCTGGCAATATGTCACCAAACATCCATTTAGGGACGCGGTATGGACCAAAAAAAAGAATTTGCTTGCGTTGTGTTGAACTGCGCACCATACAGTGCTCCTGTTGGTCACCTCGTTGCCGCATCCATAGGGAATGGGATACTTATGCATAAGTAAGGCTCTCGTGAATGATTCCACAGTGATGAACATATATATACTTATCAACCAGGGCTCTCAGTCGTACCTGCAAACCTTCAATCTCGTCTAAGTATTTACTTCCATACTACCTGTGCCCTAAATGTTCTTCTTGATCTTTTCGTTGTCACGATTCATACTAACCGCAAGGGGATCCTGCAACGCAGGGTTGGTATTCCGTAATCCGTCGGACGGGTCGCTGCTTTCGGTGTATAAAGAGGAGAAAAAATACAGTCAACTGGCAGGTTCATCACCGCAACTCCCACTAATCAGTCCATTCCTTACCATGTTCGCTCGTGTCTTTGCTCTCCTCCCCCTTGCTCTCCTTGTCTCTGCTGCGCACCTCCAGGCGCGTCAGAGCGGTGAGTGCAACACTGGCTCGGCCACATGCTGCACTGCTACCACGGTAAATCTGCACGTCCCTCCTGATGAATTGTGGTTGACGTGTTTTGTGTCGGGGTTACAGACGAACGATTTGATGAACATGGCTACTGCTACCAACAACCAAGCCTTGTTCGAGCAACTGAGTGCCGTTGATCCGAGCACTACATTCGGGTCCAATTGCTCGCCGACCGGCGTGAGCGTTGGGAGTAACTGCGTCGCCAACCAAGCACCTATGTGCTGCAACAACAATTACGTCGTATGTATCGTCTTGATTGAACTCCGAACAGTTTTTCACTGAACGGAATTTCTTTTTAGATTAGTCTTATTGGCATTGTTTGCAGCCCTATCACCATCGTGCTCTGAGGCACGATGGGTCCGGGATAAAAGTTGAATGATCTGGCTGGAGAAGCGCACCTCTGGCTGATCGTTCGGGGGAAAAGCGAAGAAGATCATATTGATTTTGTGGACTCTTCCTACAGTATATTGCGATTGTATTTCGGTGTCTAGCTTGAACGATATTGGTTAAGGCTGAACTGTGTGAATACTTAAAGTCGAATGGTGATCAACAGCGATCCCTGCATGGCAACAACCTCACCGCTTGATTTTGTCCGCAGTTGATAATCATGTCATCAGCAACTCGTCTATGCATTTGCTAGCGTTGGGGTCGGCTACTGAGATACACACCTATCTGGCCGTAGTCGTTCGCAATGCATGGTGCAGCCCATGTTACCAGTGCCACATCAATGGTGGGGTGTCTTCGTGCGGACCACTTTTTGCCATGCAAACAGTTCACGCCTTGTTAAAAAAACACAGTTAATCCACGAGAAATCAGTTTGACCCG
>JBBPQO010000393.1:0-11142 GCA_038092535.1 Xerocomus subilludens | reverse complement strand
ACTAATGTAAAATATGCAAACATGTAGACAGTTTTTTTTGAGCCACTGTATGGTGTTTGCAGGTGTAGATGTGGTATGAGCCAGGCCAACCTGTACCATACCCATGTGGAACCCTAAAGACCAGTCATGACTGGTCTTCAACCAGCTCAATATACTATACACCAAAATTAGGTGCTCTTCATTTTTGATGATTGACAGAAAATGTACTTGAGACATACACTAACTACTATGTATATGTCTGTCTGATGTGGTTGAAACCATTCTTATAAACATGGAAACATGCAGACAGTTTTTTGAGCCACTGTACTTCCAAACTGTTTTATTAATGTCTGCATCAGATGGTAGGAGCTCAATGTTTTTCTTACTAAAACTGCTGGAGTGCTTTTTTTACAAGATAGGAAGTTTGTAATGCCAATGTGCATACCAAAAATAATTGTAATTTTGCACAGATAATGAAGCCTGCAAGCAGTGTAAGTTGTACCTCATCTCATGCTTGTATTCAGTTATGTCATTCATGTAGAAAACCAGAGTGGTAGACACTAAAGAAAAACTACAGTATGAAGTGCCCAAAATAGGGCTTGCTGATGTAATCTACTACTTTTTGAGTCCATATGAGTTGACTCAAATTTCTGTCAACAACAATTTATATTATCATTAGGATGTTGTCATAGAAACACAACAAATTAATTTGCAATCAAGAGTATGTTGATTATATACATTTATGGGCATTCTATATTATTTATTTAGATCCCACTTCCATATATTGCATGGAAACAGGCTCTCAAGACTGGCATTGGTTGGTTTGAAAATTATTGATTTATATCAAAAATGAATATTTGTAGACTATGTTCTTGTTTTGGAACTCTCTTCTTTTCTCCACCAGCAGAACATCCAGGATTCTTTTTCAATAGCAGCCAAGCAGTACAAATCTTCTGGAATGCATGCCAGAGTTTCCAAAGCACTGAATGAACCATTTCTTCAATACAGTCCACACAAGGAGGAGTGGGAACAACTTGTTATGAATATTGTTTCCCAACATCTTATTGTAAGCCACAGAATTGTTTGATTGGAATATCTTTTAAACATTTCATAGCCAAGGATGTTAGCAAGTAAAGCTATGGGTTTGCAGAGGGCTCAAAACATTATGTAAAATAATTCTTCAATTTGTGTTGTGCTATAATGAAAATAAAATGGGTGGCAGTATCCTCACATAATATTACAAACACCTGTAACCAATGGATTGGATTAGGATTCCAGAAGTCTGCATTTTCAGCCAATTGGGCACTATAATTGATGTAGCATTAGAGATATTCATTAGTCTATTGGCCTCACCATTATGAGACAATTATAAGGCCATCAAGTATGAAATTGTTTTTGGCCCAAGTTTAAACTCCATGGATGCTGAGACCTGCCAAATACTGGGCTGATGTTTGCTGGTCACATGAGCAATCATATGAGCAACCAGGTCCAAAATCACACAAATCTGAAAATCAATCAAGTATTGAGGGTGACTGGCAATCAGTTGACTGATTGATTGCATGGCTATGATATAAATGGCATCCCATTTTTTCATGCTCTCATACTTCTGATCCTTTCACCATGCCTTGTATGTCCAAGAGGAAGCTCTTGCTGCAAGCAGTTGACAAATTAGAATGCAAGATCAAGCAGGCAAGATTGAAAAACATACATTCTGACTTGCAGACAGAGACAGAGGCAGAGGCAGAGACAGATGCATCTAACTTATTGACTGACTCCAACATGTTCCTCATCATTGCCTTTTTGACCCCCATTTCTCCCTTCCTTAAAGAAACTGACTCCAAGTTGGAATTGAGGTTGAGTGCTGCAAGTGTTCATTCAGTAATGGAAAAAAACAGTGTTCTACCACTGCCTTCTTGGAGCTATTTGATTGTGGTGAGATGAGGTTGTGATAGCATGGATATTGAACCACATATCTGAGCAGCTAATTTGAGCTTCTCAGCTTCATCTGCTGGACCATTTTGCCAACTTCTGGCCTCATTTTTTTTGGAAAAAATCTCATGTAGATCTGGATATGCTTGACTGTATTCTGGATTAGATCAGCAATAGTTCTATCTTTTGGACAAAAAACCCCCTTCATTCCCAACTTCCAATCACAATACAGCTTGTGATCTTTCTAAATTGGGTGGGTCACTATGGCAATATGGTGACACCTGAAGATACTGCACACTGGGCAGGATAGTGTTTAAAGGTCCAGTTACATAATCTATGAAAAACTATAGACCAAATGTAACTATTGTTATGCGAAGCATACCAAGGTTCCCATCTTACTAATCCTGACTTAGGGCGATGCTCACAAAGAGACCGACATCCTAAGACTTGACATTCAAAAGGGAGAGACTGAGGACGAGGGCAGAGACTCGAGATGATACTCGACAAGGGACGAAGGATCTGAGGGTTACTCGGAGACTGAGGACAAGGAGATCGAGCTATACTCGAAAACTAAGGTTGGTTTAAGATGACGCTTGTATTGCATAGATCGAGAATGGAGAGCATACAAGAGATGACAGACTATTTATAGAGAGGCGAGTACACGCACGGACCAAGGGAAAGAATATGATGGAATATAAAGGAAATCGATGGAAAGACGAAGAAGGTTGAAGAATGAAGCTTAGTCAGAGACTAGCAAGACTAAGCGAAGAATGATGACAAATGAGAATAAAGCCAAAGTTGTCATAAAAGGTTCCACGCCAAGAACGATAGGGATGTTGAAAGATAAACAAGAGGATACGATGAAAAGGGGAGAAAATTGTAACAGGGCTCTGCCAACCAACTCCTCTTGTATGTCATTAGAAGGTGCTGTGGCAGCAGCCAGTGGCCCCCTTTGGTGCCTGGGGAGGCTTGAGCTGTGACCCGAGTTGTGACTAGGTTGTTGGAGGGGGATTATGTTGTTTGGATTGGTATGTTGTGGTACTTAGCTATTACCCTACAACATCTTGGGTGGGCCAGGGGTAGCTACCAGCTGTCAAGGGGATGTGTCCAGGGCATTGATTAGAATTTGATATCTAATTTCTACCAGGGACTTTGGGTCCTATCCAATGGTTCATCTTGGCCTAAATAGGCCCCTGTTTTTTGTGTTTGGGGTACACAGCTTTCCTGTCCTGTTGCTGGTCAGTAAATGTGGGCTGTAACTTATTCCTGGGAGGGTCACTTGCACTACTTCAGGTGTGGCAGTCATCATGTTCTTCTAGGTATTTGTCTGTGTAGCGTTAGATCCATTTTGTTGTTACATTTTGCATGAGTGGTTAAGCATAATCAATCAAATGTGTGTACATTCCACTATACAGGCACCTGCATTGCTCATAGTAAGCAGGGGGAAGATGCATGGGAACTGGCTGGGGCTGGCCAACATAATTCCCCCTATGGTATGTAATGCAAGGTGGGTCCTTAAAACAACATTTGGCAGAATGTTGCATGCCCACAGCCACCATCTGCATTTGGCCTATCAAGACTCTGCTGCCATTACTCATCCCCTTCCTTTCTCTGTCATGTGCATTGATGTGCTTGTGCTGTTTGGTTTGTGTCAGTTCTTCAAATTGAGTTGTTTCTCTTCCTCCCCTTCTTATCTGTCATGCTTCTCAACAGAAACCACATCTCTAGTTATTTCGACTGGTCCTTATTCTGATGTTTTTCTGTCTCTGTTGCTGCCCATTGTAATTTTGATCCTCACTCAGATCTGATCCAAGCATTTCTTTTGGCCAAGTTTGAAGGTGATCAGTTCACCACTGATGTTGAGTTTGATGTCTTGTCTGATATGGACTGCAATGTCATTGTTGGCTGTGAGTGGATTGCCTTGTGCAATATAGTTGATGCTGATCTTTGCTGTGGGTTGGATGAATGACATGCACTGTTGGTGATTGTACCATTCCATGAGGAATGTGTTGCATTGTCATATGATGATGTTGGCATGGCTTTACACACTGAAGCTTGTTCTGATACAGACAAGTCTTGCAATTTTAAAATGTTGTTTGAAAACAGTGCAAAGATTTTAAACAATATCCTTTGTGCTGAACAAGCACAAGGCATGATGGCATCACCTTTTATTGAGATGACGGACACATTGCATGCTTGTTGTAGTGTTCATGGCTTATTGCCACATTTGGGGTTATATTTGAGCAAATGAATGCATTTGGTACTCAATCATTTGTTTACTGGAATGTGTGTAATCCATGATGGGTATGGGTCAGCATGTGCATCCATTTACAGAGGAATGCCATTTCCTATGCAAATCATTTCATGTTTGCTCTCACTTGTGCTCTCAGATGTGAACCCATATCCTCTCAATCATTTGTGTTGGATCATGTACTTCCTGGGTTGAATGAACTTGAATAGATCCACTGTTGTGGACAGGACAAGGGTTGTTGGAATGCTTAAAGAGTATGAAGCTACATGTCTCTTGGACAAGGGTTGTCTCAAACCAAACATGATCTCTCAGGGGTTTTCCCATCTGTTGCAATGGTGATTACTGGCACAGGAGATACAGCATGGGTTGAAACTTTATGGTGGACTTGAAGACATGCATGATGCATCTATGTCACATTTGGTATCAGGTGCTTGTGCTGACAATCATTATTGTGGCAGCATCCTATATGCACAGCTAGTTTCACAGTATCTCCCTTGTTGTGACAATTGTGACATGGCAAGATTGCATGTAGTGTTTCTAGACGGAGTCCATTGCCATATTAGGTTGTGGCCTCTCAGAAGATTGTTGTATCTTCAGTGTGTCATGTTCAGAGCTGAGGACAATTTGAAGACTCTTTATAGATCTTTGGCCACCTTTGTGAGGTCATTACAGGAATGTGAGGGTGTATGATCCTGTCATTTGTGTCCAGGTCCTGAGGAAGACATTGTGCATTCCTGGCTGACAGTTTTGCCTTTGTCATAAAAAATAGAGATCCTTCAGGAGTTTCAGAAGAGAATGTTGACCAAACAGCTTGCAACATTTGTGTGTAGTTTGTGTGGTGGCAGTTATCATTGAGATGACTGTAACAAGATTTCATTGTCTTCAACAGACCTTGGTCTTCTAAAACAACCTGACAAACACTTATTGGATAGTTGAATTATAGATCCTTACTGGCTTGATTCTCAGTGTCATCATCCTGACTGTGAACTACCATATTCCAAATTGTGCAATATCTTGCTTGCCCATGAAGGTATTGTGGCTCATTATGGCTCTATTATGTTGCTGATGTTGTGCATGACATGTTGCAATACACTTTTGAAGGGTAACACTCCTCATCTGTCTTTAGCAAACCACATGTTTTTGGGCAGCATGCCTGAGGAGCTACAGGATTTGTCCGTTGTTGAAGAAGCCCTTATTTCATGTTGTCAATCGAAGTCCTGGATCATTCATTTGAGAGAAGATGGTGGCACACCTTTGAACTGCTCACAAAGGGGTTTCCGTGGGCACATTATAGTCTATCCTCAGCAACCAGAGAATGTCATTGCTTTGTTGCCTCAACAGATCGGGGATGTATCCACTCCCATCTGTGTTGTCTTCATAGGTTCATGTGCACCATCAAAAGAATGAATGCATAGTCATGCTCATCCACTGATCATGAGAAAAGAAAAAGTGTATGCTGCCATCCATTGGCTGAAATCCCACAATCCTTACTATAAGGATGTCATAATTGATGTTCAGACTTTGGAAGATCTGGAGGAAGTTAATGTACTTCCTGTTCATGTAGAAGTGATGTCCCCAAGTGTTGCTCATGATGTGTTAACATCAAGATATGATGCTATTAATGCAAACCAATTGCAGACAGATCCTCTTGATGACTCAGATCAACTGGCCAATCTGTTTGATAGCATTGTAGTGACAGATGTGGATGTAAGTTCACCTCCACATGTTCTTCATGCTGCTGCTCTTGATCATGTCATTCAAAAAAACAAGACATTTGTGCTGTATCCACATGGTCCTTCAACTGTCAGTGATTTCAATAATCCAGCTCTACTTTCCATGGTTTATCCTGCTCTTTTTCCATATGGACTTGGTGGTTGTGAAGAATTTGCAAGGAAACCGTCTGTGTTGATGCAAAAGCACATCAAACATTTGCTTTCCTTGGGGGACAATTGTTTTAGGAGACATTATTCATTTTTGTTCACTGTGTTCAACATACTGCAATGCCAGCAGATTCTTCTTCAGTGTAATCTTAAGGTGAAGCGCAGCTCTTTTGATGCAATCAGGGCAACATTTGCCACAGTGTCTCCAGAGGCAGTTCATTCTGTTGCGAATAGGGTGGCATTTGGTGATTTTGACTCAAACTTCTCAATAGAGGAAGTAAAAGTGCATTATGTATTGAAACAAGTATCCTCTGTTACAAGTAGCATTGCAGGTTCAGCTAGTGCTCATGTCCTTATGCAAAATGAGATTCGTGCACTAATGATTGAGCTGGGTTTGCCCAGTTTTTACATCACAATTAATCCTTCCAATGTCTTTAATCCAATTGTCAAACTCCTGGCAGGTTTTGAGATAGACATTGACAATCAGAGGCCAGATGATGTCCTGAATTTCTGTACTCAGTCAACTTTGATTTCTAATGATCCTGTTGTGACTGCAACATTCTTTTTGTACATGAGAGCATTCTTTGGGACTATTTTAGGGTGTGAGAAAGGATCACCATCTGGGTCACAAGGTGTGCTTGGCAAGGTAAATAGATACTATGGCTGTGTGGAAGCACAAGGTTGGGGAAGTCAGCATTGCCATCTGATTGTATGGCTTGATGGCAGTCTTAACACAGATGAAATAAGAGCCTGTATCCTTAAAAAGGATGATCAAGAGTTTCAGAATCATCTTATAACATTTTTGGATGACACAATTTCAAACAGCATACCTGATTATCCAGACCCTCTATTGAACATTCCTTCTTGTGATTTTCATCCATGTTCTGTTAGAGGCCCATCATTAAAGGGTGACATTGGAGACTTTGAGTGTAAGTTACAAAAGGATATATGCCTGTTGGCAAGGGTTTGTCAGGTCCACCAGCAAACTGAAACATGTTACAAATACTGGAAAGGACCACCCAAAACATGCCAATTTGAGCTTGATGAGAGCAACACATGTGAGGGCAGCTATGTTGATGGTGTAACAGGGGATGTTGTCTTGCATCATACAGATGGTATGGTGGACAATTACAATGGTGTGCTGCTTGTTGTAACATGGATATTCAATACATCAGGTCTGGACCATCATTCAAGGTAGTTCTATACTATGTCACTAATTACATCACCAAAACTCAGTTGAAGGCCCATGTTGCATATGCTGCACTTGAGGCTGCTGTAAACAAGGTTGGGGAATTTGATCTTTCAACAGATGATCTGCACTTGCATGCCAAATGGTTGCTGCAAAAGAGTGCCCATGCTCTTATTTCACATCAAGAGTTGTCAGCTCAACAGGTTGCTTCATTTTTAATGAACTATGGAGATCACTACACAACACATACACTCCGGAATTTGTATTGGACATCTTTTGAAGGATTCATCAATTCTCAACAACCAAGCCCTGAATGTTACATCTTGTGTAGAGGACAAAACTCAAGTGAACATGCATCTGCACATATTGATGGAGCTGACCAAAATGTGGAATTCTCTGAGACAACACACCACAGTACAGATGCCATGGCAGGTGGATGCAACATTATTAATAACGATCAGAATCTTTGTGATCCAGCTTTCAAGGAAACTGGTGGAGAGAACACAGTTGTTGACACAGATGAACATGGCCATCTTATCATTTGATGCAACCAGGTAGACAATTACCGTTTTTGACCTGTAGAGCTTGAGGATGTTTGCTTATGGGATCATTGTGCACAAACTGACAAGATTAAGAATTGTCATCAGAATCAAGATAATGATGACAATGATGTTTGTGACAATGATGAGAACCATAAAGCTGAGAAAACCACCACATACCTTGCACCAGAAGAGATGATCATTGAGAAGTCTTGTGCCAAAGTTTTCTTTAGTTCTGAGGTGCACAGCAACAAGCATTCAAGTTTTTGGACAACCATGATGAAGTTCATATACATGTCCTGTGTGTACATCATCCAGATCGATGATATGTTGTTGTTCCATTTGGATCTTCACTGCCTCATCATAATGTGGATTCTCAGATGGCTTGATGTACATGAATAATGTTAATACTATTCAAACCATGGCAGTCAGCATCCTGTTTGCTTGCCACTGGTGAATCATGACCCAAAGCTTTTGCTTTTGAGAAATGGGAACATGACTGTGATGCTGCAATGATGAGGTGAATATCAAAGATTATAAACAATATACAGGCAATCCATGAATGCAAGGATACTTGAGACAATCATTTTGCCCAGTGCCAGAAACTTAGATTCACATCAACACTTTTACAAAGTTTGCATGAATCAACCAATGAGTCTTTGGATGAGTGTCTGGCTAATATGGATGAGGCTGAAATGAGTTGGGTTGTAGTGGAACACTTGATTGACTTTGAGGACTCATGGACAAGGTTTGATGCAGGTCGTGTTGGATAGGCCAATGACTGTCTACACCAGATGACACTTG
The DNA here is from genome assembly GCA_038092535.1 of Xerocomus subilludens. Lineage (NCBI taxonomy): Eukaryota > Fungi > Basidiomycota > Agaricomycetes > Boletales > Boletaceae > Xerocomus > Xerocomus subilludens. The sequence continues at coordinate 2,571 of JBBPQO010000393.1, read as the reverse complement.
CTGGTCATTTTGACCTGCCAATACCTGATGTTGTTGAGAGTGTTCACATCTCTAGGGAAGATTCACATCACATCTCAGATGATGATCTCACAGTGGAACATTTATGGAAAGATGCATATGAACAGAGATGGGAGGGATGGTGGCACAGTCTACAAGTTCCAGTCCAGAGTTCACAGGAAAGTGCTGCCTGCATGCTTTTTTTGCCCAAGATAACCACAAGATAACCAAGGACTTGAAAATTGTGAATCAGAGGACAACAGCCCAATAGTATGTGCAAGTTTCTCTCCATCACCTCTATTCACTACAAAGCCTGCTGACTTTTCTTCTGACACTGAGCTCTCTAAGTGTGGCCCTCTCGGAAGAAAACCTGTCACAAAACACAGACAATATCATACACTCAGGAAAATCTCTATCAGTACAATCATACAGTTCACAAACACCCCCAGTGTTTACAGACAATCCTCTTTTAAAGCCTTGGACGCTTTCTTCTTGGCTTCAATGGCAATCTTGTCATGCCAAAAGGCTTCTGCTTCTTTGGTAGTATATGCTATGATCTGGGTTGTCCCCAAAGTTGATGCCTCTTTTGCACACTCAACATTCCATGTGTTTTTCTTCGGCTCTTTACAGAAATGTGCAATATGACTGGTACTCCATAGTTATACCATGAGCAAGTTTCCTGCAAAGGGCCACTGATGGTAGCTCATGAATTGATGTCCATAGGAGTGTCTTGTTCTGGCTGAGTGCTGGTGGGTGTGAAATGTGGTTGGCAAGAAGACTGTGGATTTGGGGGTGGAGGACCTGATGGAGGGTAATACTTTCCATGTAATCCAGCCTGAAACTGTGGTGTTCCTCTTTTGATGGCCACTTTCTCCATAGTATGACCAATTGTTTCATATGCTGTCTTGTGGCCATAATAATTGTCATTGTTCAGGCACATATGGAGAGATACTTGCAAGTAGATGGAGTAACAAATGGCATTCTTCAGCAATCGAGTCACTTCTTCATCCACCATCTTTGTCTCATGCCTCAGCATATCAAACCATTGAAGAAAGTCATTGGTTGATGTCTTTCCCTGTCATAACTCCTTCAACTGTTTATATGATTCCCAGGCAAGTGTTTCAATGTGAAAGAATTGGACAATGTATTCCTGCAAATCTTTCCATGACAGCCATGCCACTTCTCCATACTCTTCATAGACTGGGTCTTCTCATCCAGCCATATTCCTTTTCATCAGCTCCAAGTCAAAATACTTTTCCATTGTAAGCAAGGTGAAGCCATCAGCCTTTCCTTCAAAGTGAGATAGTACTGCAATAGAATGAATCTTGTCGTTCTTCCATTCATGTGATGCAACCCAGAGTCATAACTTGGTCCACTATAGACAGAACTTCTCCTTGTCACTGTCCCACTTTCCGAGATCAGCAATCTTCTCATAAAGTTTGTTCATCTTCTTTTCTTCTTTGGCCTCTCATAAGGCCTTCTTCAACTTGTCCACATTGAATGAATCTTTCCTTCCTGATCCTGACATTCTCCTTGCTGCTCAGTATCTTCCAACCAAGCTCAAGGGAGATTCTTGACATGGATAATGAATGTTCAGTACATTGGACAGTCTTGTGCTCAAGTAATACTCTTATCCAAGTGTTGCATGAGCCAAACTCTGAAGCGAAACCTCAAGGGCAAGACAATGTTGAGTGGCAAAGAGATGGTAATGATGAAATGAGAATTGTGCTCAAGCATGACCAAATGGATTAGACTGCTGAAGCAGTTGCTAAACTACAGTTTATATACATGCAAGGACTGAGCATGTACTGCACAGCACACAGTCCAAAACAGCCTCAAAACCAACAGAAAAGGAAGGTGTAGTACTGTGCTGTAGCACATGCAGTAGATTGACATGGTGCCACATCACAGACTAGCGAGAAAGGAAAGAAGAACAAATATGGGATACATACAAATACATGCACTGTATCATGTGGGATAGAAGTCTGAAACATCAGCATAGTAGACAAGGGAGGAAGAGAAAGAGAATTCATAACAGTCTCAAATACTCGAACGTAGGTGGTACAGGTAAGCTTTTGTTTTCAAGAATGAATGTAGTTGGAAGAGAAGGGAGCATATGAAAACAACACATCTTACAACAAGCATAAGGATATTGGGAGGCTCTGTGGGTGAGAGCTCTACAACCCAAGCACTTGTGCATCTGGTCATGCTTCTTGTGACAACCACATTCCCACTTCCAGAGGCTGCAGAGGGTGACTCCTCCAATCCTAGTGTGCAGAGCTTTGTTGACTTGCTCACAATGGGTGTTGTACTTGTCATCCCAAGTCCATGTGGCTGCACACTGAATGACTGGCATGCGGTACCTGTGTTAACTGAGGCAAACTGTGCAAACAGGAAGGACTGCTGGGGATGGGAAACTTGAGACAGTGGTATGTCCTGCAGCTGCCAGCTCACTCCAAAAGGAGCACTGTGTTACGCGAAGCGTACAACGATTCCAATCTTACTAATCCCGTCTTAAGGCGATGCTCACGGAGAGACCGACGTCCTAAGACTTGACGTTCAAAGAGAAAAAGA